>CAUYPO010075968.1:0-35571 GCA_963574435.1 Cheirogaleus major
AGTTCTCCTTAATCTTACCACCCAGAGAATAAGAATGGTTAATATTTTAGCTCATGTTCCTGGGATCATTGTTGATAAAAAGCTCCACTTAAGAGTCAGATAAACCTGGGTTATAATCCTGGCCCTCCTGCTTGCTAATTATATGTGACTTGGGCATCTTTTTCTTTTTTTTTTTTGAGACAGAGTCTCACCTGTTCCCTGGGCTAGAGTGCCGTGGCGTCAGCCTAGCTCACAGCAACCTCCAACTCCTGGGCTGGAGTGATCCTTCTGCCTCAGCCTCCCGAGTAGCTGGGACTACAGGCATGTGCCACCATGCCCGGCTAATTTTTTCTATATATTTTTACTTGGCCGATTAATTTCTTTCTATTTTTAGTAGAGATGGGGTCTCGCTCTGGTTTCGAACTCCTGACCTTGAGCGATCCGCCCACCTCGGCCTCCCAGAGTGCTAGGATTACAGGCGTGAGCCACCGCGCCCGGCCTGACTTGGGCATCTTAACCTCTCTGTACCTCAGTGTCCCCAACAATAAAATAGCAATTATGGTAGTGCCTGCCTCACGTTGTGGTCATGAGGATTCAGTAAGAGAACATTTGTGAAACCCTCAGCACACTGGTGGGCGTGATAGTGCTTGATAAGTACTAGCCAGTATTAATCAGAATGGAAATATGCAGAACTGCGCTGTAGAAATGCAGCGTCCAGACCTCTGTTGCGATTACCCACTGCAGGCACCACTGGGTACATCATGCTTTGTCATTACAGAGCACTGAATTGTGTCTGCTGCTTCCCACTGAGGGCCTGGACTCTTTGAGTAAAGTATCCAGTTGGTGGCAATAGTTCAGAAAACGGCAGTCACACTGCTCTTTCCCGGCCTGGTCTCCACTGGGGCCAAATGCTCATTCGAAGGGCAGTCCCAGGAGGAGAGCGTAAGTCACATTGGACAAGGCTCTGGTCCTCCTGCCCGAGCACACACCTGCCCTCTCACACTTGGCGACTCCCCAGTGTCCTTCCGAGAGGCCAGAGTGTGCAGACACCAGTGTGGTCTGACTCAAAATTCAAACAGAAATTGTTTTCCAGTAATTGGTCCCGGGAGTACACTGACTTCTGACCCTTTATCATAAAACTCTTACATATAAGCACATAAGGGAAATATTAATGCCCCTCAGTGTTTTTCATTTGTGCAGCCGTTTGGGATGTTGCTTAAAACATGGGTTTGCCTTTAGGTATAAAATATCCAGTTAGGAAGAAATGATGCAAAGATTGACAGTGTTCCAGAGAGGAGTTCTCGGCAAACTGTCCCTCTGCACATCATTTGTGTGTCTTTCCTCAAGGTCTGTAGATGCTAGCTCTTTTGTTTGAGAATTTATTCTGTGTTCTCAGTTGCTGTCTACCTCTATCAAAAAAATTCATGTTCAATAACATGCTCTTTATCTCTCTTGCAATGTCTGGGTTGTTTTGGTTTTTTTTGTAGGGGGGAACAAATTAGCTTTTCCCTGTGGCTTGTCACAAGCAATGAACTGAGGTTCTTTAACGATTTGTTTCCAGCAGCTGGCATTCCAGCTAAGGTAGGAGGATGCTTCTCGAAGTTTCATGTTGATCACTGCTGCATAATTCTTCCTGAAAGAAAACCCGGCACCCGGAAGGCAATTGAAGGAGAGACAATACTGTTCCACACCATTACGATGCTTGTGGCTGGTGTGGGCTAAATGGCTTCTGGAAGGGGAACTTGAGGAAATAGGTGGCAAAAGGTGTCGAAAGGAGTCTGGGTTTGGAGGAGGGGTCCTTGGGAAGACCCCAGTTGCCCTGGGCATCGACACACCGGATGTCTTAGAGAAACTTTGTGCAGTCAGAAACTTTGTGCGGTCCTCACCAGCACACAGTCTTCCCACATAACCGAGTTTGTTTTTTAAATGTCAGTTTAGCTTTTTACAATTGGCTCCCACTCCTCAATATTTATGGCCCCGATGAAAGCTGTTTCTGTGAATCACATCAATATTTTTGTTGATATTTGTATGTGTTTAATGATTTCTGGGCTGTGTAGAGATTTCCTGAGACTTAACTGCCATTCTAGGACTGGCTTTAACCAGCTATGTGTTCCCGGCTAGGGAACCTTATGATTCTTGCTCGAATACAGAAGGGGCTGGGCCAGGTGCAGGCTAAAGGCCTTTTCCCCCTCTGGAAGTATTTCTTAGTGAAGGATGAGAAGCAAAGACATTTAAGTAGCATTTGGGTGAAGCGTGTGCAGTTGTTGAATTCTTACAAGGCCGCAGGACTTTGTGGTATTTATTTGTTAGCAGGTTTCCTTTTATTAATTTCATTTTGTTGCTTTGGTTCCTTGGCCTAGGCCTTCTGGCCTTGCCAGACCCAAGTTTTATACCAGGTGTTTCCTTCTGACTTAACATTCCCTGAGGCAAATTGAATATGTTAATGTTTCGTAAGTCAGACTTTCCAACTCCCTAATCACTGCAGGGTTCTTGGCCAAGTTCCCTGCAGCCTTTATATTCGCTGCGGTATTTATCATCGAGGGTCTTCAACTCATATACTCTGATCCAGGCGTGGTTTTGTTAGAAACAAATGTTACCGTGGTTGGAATATCCTGAAATTAAATAATACATGGGGGAAAAATGTTGTTGCATATGTCCTTACTTGGCTCATTGCATTGCCTGCCTGTCAAACTCTTATTTAAATTTGACTTTTAAGTAAGGCGCTTTGGAAAATTGAGCTAAGCCAACTCTTAGTGACTCCCCCCCCCCCAGCATTTCTTTCCTTCTAACAATGTTGCATATTTTACTTTGTCTAGGATTTTCGAGAAAGACATGTCTGACAAAATGTCTAGTTTCCTACATATTGGAGACATTTGTTCTCTGTACGCCGAGGGATCGACAAATGGATTTATTAGCACCTTGGGGTAAGAGCATGCACTTTCTTGTGTGGCAGGATTTAAGACATCATAACATCAGCTTAAAACTGTGATTTTTTTTTTTTCTAACATAAGAATGTCACCATCTTACTTGGCTTTCCAAGGGCGGTTGAAATCACAGATATCAAATCCCATGTTGGCCAAGTTTAACCTCTTACACAAAGACACAATTTTCTGTTATTTCTGAAAGAGCAAAACCTCATTAGGACCCTGCTAATTCTGAATTCATTGTAATGAATTCTGAATTCATTGTAATTGTAATGAATTCAGAATGTCCTATATAAAAGAGAAAGTGCTGAGTGTATGGAATAAAGTTTAAAGATGAACATTTACAGACCCCCAAGAAGTGCTTTTCAGTTTTATAAAAGCTCTTCTTTTCAAATAGTGACTCATTTGTAAGATAAGCAAAGACCAGAACTTCTGGGATGTTTCTCTGTTTTGAAGCAGACCTTTCCTACTTTAAATTGCTATATGCATTTTGAAAGTTATAAATTGCACAAGATTCTATAAATCAGATTTTTGCTCTTTTGTGCTTTCTTCAATCTTTATACAACTTTTAAGGGTATTAAATAAATTCCATAATATACTCATTTGATAATCTTCTCGCTTCTCCTCCTAATCCTATTGTCTGGAAGAGGAAATGAGAAGTGAAGTAGCCCCAAAGGCAGACAGAAGCAGAATGGAGAATCAAGATGGTTAGCTCCAAAATAGTCTATATTGTCTTTGTGTAGGAAGGAGTAGTGAGGTCCAGGGTGGCATTGTTGAATTTGGCAAAAGCTGGTCTCAACTAAATGAGGGGAAGGAAGGCCAACAGCTTCTCTAAGAACCTTGTTCTTATGGCAGCCAAAACCTTAAAAAAAAAAAAAAAATTCTAGCTATTATTTAAAGCGTGCTTGTTTTCTGGTATTTGTGCAGAATAAGTATTCCCAGGCTCTCCTTTGGGTTACTCCACCCTCAAGGAGCAAGTTATTTCAGATACAGAATTAGAGCTCAATTAGACCTGTTCTCTCATTGTATAAAATTTCACTTTCGAAAGTCATCCAATAAAAAGTCACCAAATCCAATGACTGTTTCTACGTTTGACCGCTCTACGTTACGGACACCCTTAACAATTTACCTTGTGTGGCTTTTGGCAAAGAGGCCCCCTGCTGCTCACGCCTTTCTGACTGCCCCTTCTTTCTTCTTGGCGGGCTCCTTCCTCTTCTCACCACCCACGTTTGCATCTTCCACCCTCTTCTTGCTGTCAGCAATGACAACAATAATAAACGGCAGCATGGGCGTTCCCCGTGTGCCAGGCCCTGTGCCTACATTACCCCTTGATCCTCAGTCAGCTGTTGGTGCTGAGCGCTGTGATTATCACTGTTTACGGAGGCGAAACCTCTCAGCTTCAGAGAGGTGAAGTCACTTGCCCAGGGTTTCACAGCTCGGAAGACTTGGTGACCCAAGGCGAGGGCTGCTACCGGTGACCCTCTGCGGGGCGGTCTCTTCTTCCTCCCTGTCTGCCCACAGCGCCTGTCTGGACACCCTGTTAAGCCTCAGTGCCACCATATGCCACTTTCTCCCTGGGGCCTCTGTCCTCTCAGCCACCTGAGGGCCTCCTGAGCCCCTGAAATGTTAGCACCTTCTTTCCCTCTCTCCTGTGCTTCCTGGGCATCTAATCTTTTTTTTTTTTTGGAGACAGAGTCTCACTCTGTTGCCCAGGCTAGAGTGCCATGGCGTCAGCCTAGCTCACAGCAACCTCCAACTCCTGGGCTCAAGCGATCCTCCTGCCTCAGCCTCCCGAGTAGCTGGGACTACAGGCATGCGCCACCACGCCCGGCTAATTTTTTCTGTATATTTTTAGTTGGTCAATTAATTTCTTTCTATTTTTAGTATAGACAGGGTCTCGCTCTTGCTCAGGCTGGTCTCGAACTCCTGACCTTAAGCGATCTTCCTTCCCACCTTGGCCTCCTGGAGTGCTAGGATTACAGGCATGAGTCACCACGCCTGGCCAATACCTGAACAAAACCTGAGCCACCGAGCCTGGCCTTGGACATCTATTCTTAAAATGCATATGAAGTACAAACTCTTTGCTTTATAAGTGTTTTCCTCAAGTATTAGAAACGAATGATGAGCACCCCTCTGCTTTTTTTTTTTTTTTTTAAAGTGAGGATGGCTCATTTTTGAACCTTGGGTCTCTAATAGTTCCTTCAGATGAGTACTTTATCTTTTTGGTTACCTGCATATATTTGAGGATGGCCAAGGTAAAAATGGATTTGGAAAGTAGGTTTGACCTCCCTTCCTCCTTTTCATATTTTTAACATTTATGGAGCACCAGTCCTGGACCACAGTGAGTGAGACTGCCAGTCTTCATGGGACTTGGTGTCTAGCTCCATAGCCCATCTTATCTGTGTGGGTGATGGTTACCTCTGAATGGTTTTCTTGACTCGTGGAACCTCAGAACTCCAGCAGGACTTTGGAGAGCCAGTGCGTGTGGGCATGCTCAGTCATCAGTGATCTGCTTCGGAATCACCTTTGGAGCTTACAGAAAATGAGGGTTCTCGGGTCCCATGTTGGAACACAGCTTTAGTAAACTGGAGATGACAGGGTCCTGATATCAGTATATGTAGAAACAAAGTCTGATGACTGTCCTCCTAGTCGAGAATCCTTGAGAACCAACTCTTTCATTTTATAGGTGAAGAAACTGAGTCCAGGAGGGGTAAAATGATGTTGTCACGGTCATGCAGAGTCCCATCTACAATTCATTTGTCTTCTAGACTCGACTGAGGCCCTTTCTCCTACCTCATTCTCCTTGTTTGAGAACTCGATGATTAATTAGCCCAGCCCTACCTGGGATTCTGAGCCCGCCCTTTGAAGTATCGAGTTAGCTCTGGTGGCATTACTGTAGTTAACTCTCACAGTGACTCCTGGCAGGGTTTTACATGTGCACATTCTGCTCTTGATTTTTGCATAAGAACTCAGGCCAGGCAGTGAGGTCTTATCCAGAGGCAAACTGCTGGAGGGTTACTCTGGACACTTTGATTTACCCACCAAATCGATAACTGAGCTGATAACGTTGGGTTTCTTCTGGGCAACAAAGCAGGCAGCCTACTGCCTTTGTGGAATTCATAGCCTGGTACACCTTTGGAGTCTCAGCCTGTGAGGTTGGGAGGATGGAGGAGAGGCAGGGAGTGGCAGGGGCAGGAAAGGCTTAGGGGACTTTGTGAAGAAGGTGGAGCTCTGAATTGGGATCTTAAAGGACAGGCAGGATGTTAGGAGGTGAATTTTGGAGGAACAAATGGTAAGAGTAAAGGCCAAATGGTACCTTGCCTTTGGGAGAAGAAGCAGCACAGACTAATCTAAGCAATCCTGGAAGACCACAGCGTGTTAGCTGGGAGCAAGTTCTGTGGTCACTTGTCAAATGAGCCAGTCCTTCTAATACCAGTTTTGGGAACTTGGACAAATCATGTAATTTCACAGAGCCTCAGTTTCCTCATCTATTAAAAAATTGTTTTGTTTTTTGGTGGTTCTCTTAAAAGAATCATGCCAGTTAGATTGATTGGTCAGGACTTTAAATACTGGATCTTGTAGTTTAGACTTATTTATTTGTAAATTTTTTGTGCTTTCCCCACTAGTTGCTTTTGAAGCTGCACAATCCTTTCATGTCCCCATGTATTTGTGCTAGAGTTTCCCTCCACCTGGAAGTGCTTCCCTCTTTAGCCTCCCACTTGTATTTCAGCTCTTCCAATAGTTGTGTTCTAACTTCCTCTGCCTGCAGCTTCTCAGATGGCCTCAGGCAGAGTTTGCTTCTGGCTGTATTTTTTTCTTCCTTCTCTTGCAGCCCTTAGATTATATTTTCTTTATCAGTTTGCTTTTAGGGCTCTTGCACTAGCCTTGAACTCCCTAAGGGCAGAAGCCTGGCTCATATTCATCCTCGTCCTGCGTCCCCAGACCTAGCACAGTGCCTGGCACAGAGTTGCCGCCTCAGCTAGCGTTAGTTGACTGCGCTGACCCTTTGCCGTGTCTTCCCACGTCAGCGTGTGTTATGTTCTGTCCTCAGATCCATTGTGGATGTGGCTAAGGGAAAGGAGCATCACAGAAGCAGAACCCTTTTGGGCTTTTGGATTCGGTTTAGCTCCATGCAGAGGAAACCTCTAGTGTAAACAGCTCCCTGGCAGGAGAATATGGCATAATTTTCTAAATTTTGTACAGGAAAAGCCCTGGGATGTCTAATTTTTGCATGGTGCTTAGGGTTCTATTTTCCTACCCTTGTCTTGATATAGCTTTTGTCTGTCTTCTTTGCAGCCTGGTTGATGATCGATGTGTGGTACAGCCAGAAACCGGGGACCTTAACAATCCACCTAAGAAATTCAGAGGTAAGGTGGTGGCCTTCCTGGAGTGGTCACCTTGAGTCACCTGAAAATTCATGAAGTGTGTTGTGTATATGTGGGGTTTTTCTTTGTAATCAGTTATAGGTTTGCTACCTTAGGTATTTTTCAGAATATGATTTCAATCCAAGCTTTATTATAACTTCTTAAAAAATGCATAAATAAATCCAGTGCAAGATTGGAATGATTTATGTTAGAGCCTTAATTTGTCTATCGAATAGATGTTGGTAAGTGCTAATCCAGTTTAAAGTCTTACATTTGTGCAGGTTGTTCTCCAAACAAAAAGGATTTATGGGTTTAGTCACAGGGAACGTTTGTTATTTCAGCAGATCTCACTGTTCCTTGGCGGGTGCCGATAGTCTTAGATACCTTAACCGGAATGAGAAATTCATTACTGCACTTGCTTTTTGAGTCAAAAGACGTAGGCAGGGCAGCTTTCTCTTTAGGCTTCCTGCCTTTGGTGTCTTCCCTGAAAGGTAGCTTAGTTTATTGCAGGAGGTGTTTAAAATATAGTTGGTATCTTAGATGGTAACATTTTCGTTTTTGGGTGGTGTTGTGGTTAGTGGTTCTCAGCTCTAGCCACATATTAGAATTATCTCAGGGAGCTTTTAAATTAAATGGATGGATAGGGCCCCACCGCAGACCAGTTAAATTAATCTCTGGAAGTTGGGGCTGGAGCATTTTTTTTAAGGCTTCCTAAGTGGTTCTTATATGTAGCCGAGGTTGAGAACCATTGCGTTAGGTATTCGATGCCATCGGTACCAAATGACTCAAATCTTGCCATTTGTAGATTGTAACATTTGAGTTACAAGTTCTTATTGTTTAGTGGTTTAGAAACTGCTTGACTTTTTTTAGATAAAAGCTAAAGAAATTAGAATAAAATAGAAGGCAGACATCCAGATGGAGAGAAACCATTTGGAAGACATTTGGTGTTGAGCTGCATCCAGTTGGCATGAGACTAGCAGGAGAATGTTTTCACCTGAGGACAGGGTGGGGGGTGGGGGGTTGGGGGGGATGGGGGGCATGTTTTTAAAAAAAAAAAGATTCTGTTGCCATAGGCCCTGAGTAACAGGAACCTGAGGTGGCTGTTGTCTTTACCACCTTTGCTCTTCTCAATCTCTCCTCCACGTCTCCTTCCTAAACAAAATTTTGAGTGCTGCAGAAATAAGATTTGATCCACTGATCATAATCCAGTCACTCATAGAGTTAATTCCCCTCTCCGGATATTAAAAGGGACAAGGTTGGCTGTGCCAGGCATTGTGCTGACTACTCGGCCTGCGTGAGCTCGGGAAGCCACCTCTCCGTCATGTGAGGCGATTGATGTACTCAGAGGTCAAGCGTCTCGTCGGGGGTCACCTGGCTGGTGACACGTGACGCGGGGACTGTGGTTTCAACTTTGGCTGCACGGGGAAATCACCTGGAGAAGTTTCAGAAATACTGATGTTTGAGTTCCATGCCCAGGGATTCTGATTTAATTGGGCACTGGGATTTTTTCTGAAAGCTCCCCAGGTGAGTCTCTTGTGCAGTCAAGGTTAAGAACCATTGCTGATCGAGCCTGGGCTGTAAACTGCTGACTTTGATGACTTGGGGAAGAGCTGGGCCAGGCTTGGCTTTTGCAGCTGGGGCCAAGTGGAGGCGTGTGAATCATGAAGCACATTGCTTGGGGCCCTCGTGAACTCTTAAGGTCCCATCCTACACGCTGGCCTTGGGAGTTGGGACATGAACCTGGGAGAGAGTTTAATGCATTGTACAGAGTGAACCAGTGGCTATTTGTTTGTTTGTTTTTTAAATATATACATATATTTTAAAATTTATTTTTAAATTGACAAGTACTGTATACATTTATGCAGTACAACATGATGTTTTGGAATGTGTATACATTGTGGAATGGCTACATTGAGCTTTTAACATATGCTGGATTACCTCACATCTCATTTTTTGGTGGGGAAAACACTGAAAATCTACTTTTAGCAATTTTCAAGTATACAGTATATTGTTATTAACTGCAGTCATATTATACAGTAGATTTCTGGAACTTATTCCGCCTGTGTCACTGAAATTTTGTATCCTTTGACCAGCATCTCCTCCATCCCCACCCCCAGTTCCTGGTGACCACCTTTCTGCTCTTGTGTCTAGTGAGTTCGACTTTTGTAGATTCCATATACAGTGAGATCATGCAGTATTTGTCTTTCTGTGTCTGGTATATTTCATTTAACATAATGTCCTCCGGGTTCTTTTGTGTTGTTGCAGATGAACCGGTGGCTATTTAAATACAGGGTTAGAACCTTAAATAGGACCACAGGGGAAGTTGGAGGAGACAGGTGTTTTCCTGGCCCTAGAGTATAAAAGTACAGTTTGGATGTATATCTGGTGGCTGATTTGAAGGGACTGTTTTGAGATAAAAGCGACAGTCTGATCAGAGGCCATTTGGAAAGAACTTAACCCCTTTTATGGCCTGGCCTGGTTCTACAGGTAGTCACATGACAGTGACTTGATTTGTTGACTCCTTTTCTCCATAAATTAAAAATAAAGGTCTCTCGTTTGTGAGCTGCTTTACACTGGTGGGAAAATCTGGTTCAAAACAAGCTCTGCTGCAGGCTCTGTGAATGTAGGTCAGGACTCCCTTAATTCCACGTGCTACACCCGAGGACCCCTGCACTCAGGTGAGGGGCCGAGGCAGAGCTGCCTTTGCAAGCCGCTGGAGTGGAAGGATCTGCCTCTCTGCTGTGGACCTTGGGCAGTGAGGTTTTAAACATTTTTCCAAAGCATTCCTTGAACTGTGGTTCAGCATACTTTAAAAACAAAAAAAAAACACAACTTTTTTTTTTTGGATGAAGAAAAAGTCTCTTTTTTGGAAGGGATTGCTGCCTTTCCAAATATATTTTTGAAGTTGAAGTCAGTTTGATGTTTAAAAATCATACATAGGGCAGTTGGGCCATTTGGAGGCATCTCGAGTCCATTTCCTTACGGAGCCATTGCACCCTGGAATTTAACAGACACATATGGAAAAGCGAGGTGTTGGCAAGCAGCCGAGCGGGATGACGGAGTCTTCATCTGAGCAATCAGCAGAGCTGAGTGTAGTCGTTTGGGTTTGCTCTCCCTTCCATTGTTTCCTTGCCAAGTTATTTCCTAAATTGAGAACCATCATAACCTGTTCTTAAGTAAATGGAAGTCAAAGGCCTGTTGCTGGAAGGTTCCCCGTGGCTTCGGACTTTGGATTTTTAATTTGGTGAGCTCCTCCTGAGATCTGCAATCCTGGTGTTTAATAACACAGCCTCTCGGATCAGGCTCCCTGGGTTCAAATCCAAGGCCCACTAATTCTTAGCTGTGTGACCCTGGACAGACTACTTGCCTCCATGAACCTTGGTTTTCTCATCTGTAGAATGGGAGATGACAACAGTCCCTACCTCATAAGGTCATTGTGAAGATTAAACGTGTGTTAAGAATTTAGTACCGAGGAAGCCTGGCCCTTTGCTAAGTGCTCGGTAAGCCTTAGTCATTCTTTTCATTCCCAGTACTTACTACAGAGCCTGGTCCTCATAAATGGTGGCAGAAAGTAAAGGAACTATATGTGAGTCCTTTAGTGATATAAGAATAATTACGTGTTTTGAAAAGTAGGCAACTAAAAAAATGTATTGTGCATTTTTATTCTTTTTGTCTTTAAACGTGGGTAGGGTGTGCATGTGGACCCCGGGCCTAGATTTGGGGGCCCGCGGTCCCAGATTCAAGCTGACTAACCTTGGTAGATTACAAACTTTTTTCTCAGCTTGTTTCTTCACCTGTAAAATAAGGGGAAAGAATTCCTTCCTTCTAAAGATAATAGGATTAAAGATCATATTGATAAAGAGCTTACTAGAGTGCTGGGTACACAGTGGTTGCCCAATGACTGGTAGCTGGTTTTTTTCCCACAATAGACATAGAAGAGTTAAACATTGAACTTACTTGCTTTTCCCTGATGGTTAAAAGTACACTTCGAAGGAGAATTGCTTTTTTGTGTGTGATTTCCTTGACTATATCTCCTGCCCTTAATTTCCCCCGTGAGAGGGAAAGATTGGCTACACATCTGTTTCGCATAAGTGAAATCTTTTTCATCATCTGAATGAATTTTGGATAATGTCATTGTCCTCTAAGTGATGAGGAAAGCTGAATAATTGTAGAATAATGTAGAATAATTCAGCTACCTTAGTTCTTTGGTTGATGTGGTACCATTTTAAAGCCCCAGCATCCATGGAAAGTAAGGCAGAATCCCTTTTCTCCCTGATTTGTGTTGGCTTTGCCCGTAATCTTGAAAGAATAGGGAAGGCAAACATCATATCGAAACCAGGAATAGAAACGTTGCGGTTAATGAATTCCTTTCTCTATATTATCGTTTCCTCTTCCCACTTCTACCCATCCCTTCCTCCCCACCCGAGAAGCTAAATATAAAGGTATCTTCTACAAAAAAAAAAAAAGATGGAAACTAACAACCAGTCTCCGTTTTGATTCCAGAATCTCTCCTCTTTTAAATACAAGTAACCTGCAGAATTGTTGAAGTAGAAACAAGGGAACTGGGGTTTTTGGGAAATAAGATAGGATTTAGTGTTGATCATATCGCTTACTGTGTAATCTCCTTTTTAAAGATTGGAGCAATGGTCAAGTCCTTGCCCTCAAAACTTGATCTCTTCTGTTTATGTCAAGAGGACAGTCTTGGCCCAAAATTCTTGATGTTGGACAGATGTTATCATATCAGTGGTACCAAAGTGTGTGGCTTTTTAACTTTACAGGGAACCCCTTAGTTTCAGAATAAAAGCTGTTTGAAGGGAAACTTAGAATTTAAGATGGGGAGAGGTTTTGGGCAGGGAAAGGTGAGGTGAAAGGAAGCATTATTATATCATTAAGTGGTTTATCTGAATTGGGGGGGAGATCAGCTGTCAGGCTGAATGTGTGGATCTTCTAGATAAGTATCTTCCCTGCTCTCTGTGTTCTTTTTCTCTCCTCCAGTGGAGTTGGTTTCAAGCACAATAAATGTAATCTAAGCTCACATATTGTGAGAATGAGCATTTACCTTGGGCACTGAAGCTTGACGATGTACCAGCTGCTGGCTTTGGTGATGGTGGGGTGAGTCGAGTTACCGTCCTCCTTGCTTTCAGGAGCTTTGGGGTTTCATGGAGAAACAGACCCACATTATAAACTATAATAGCAAAAATTAATAATAGAGCATTTGCTTTGTGCAAAGCACTTCCCGCGAATTATCTCTTCTAATCTGAGTAACCCACCTATGAGATGCAATTATTGATGTTCCCATTATGCAGATGAGGAAAATAGAGGCTCTAAGAAATTAAGTGACTTGCCCATAGTCAGCTAAACATCACTTCTTAGGATAATTATCATTCATTCCACACACATTTATTGGGTACCTCCTATGTGCCAGCCATTTATACTCCCGGGAGGAAAGATACAGCTACCGTGTTTCCCCAAAAATAAGACAGGGTCTTACATTTATTTTTCCTCAAGAAGACACCCTAGGGCTTATTTTCAGGAGATGTGTTACTTTTTTTAAGTACGGTGCAATGATCTACATTTATTCAAATACAGTTAAGTCGTCGTCTTCTGGAATATATCATCACTCTCCAAATCCCGAATTCCATCCTGAATTTCTTGAGACTCTATTTCCTTTAGAACCATTGGCCCCAATCTCTCATGTCGAGCCATAGAGCTCTCATGGGGCGGATGAGAAGGGCTGCTCGTGTTCTTGACCGCTCCGCGACGACATGCATGGGTTGTGCAGATGCGCTGCGTAGCCACGCCCGTCACTAGGTCTTATTTTCGGGGTGGGGCTTCTATTGCACAAATGCTTAGAAATCCTGCTAGGGCTTATTTTATGGGTAGGTCTTGTTTTCGGGGAAACACGGTAGTCTCGAGGAGGTCCTCACCAATGCACAGTTAAAATCCGTAAGGACCTTGTTTAATGTAATTTATCATTTTCATGGAAGCCGTTTATGTGCAAGTAGAAGCAAAGCAGGTAAAATATCTCCCTACATAATGTGAAACTTGCCCTGCCGGGGCAAAGTAGAAGGTGCCGCTTTTCACGTGCATGATCGTCTTTAGCTTTGCAGCAACCCCTCAGACCAGGGCACATGTATTTTGTACCTAATGCCATTTGGGCTGACAAGAGTCGGGAGCTGGCCCAGCATCGTAGGACTTGGGAGTGTCTGGGTTAAGCCAGAGTCCCTTGCTGAGGGCCAGGCCCAGTGCTGCGGGGTCCCCCTCTTGCCCTGTGGACACTTTTCCGCGCAGGGCACAAAGGTGCTCTCAAGCTTCAGCTCTTGTCCCTTCTGCAGTCTTTAAATGAGCGTGGGCCCAGGTATTACTTTCCTGCTGTCTGCTGAAGCTCCTCCTAGCTTTAATTTTGGGATGATTTAAATGAGGAAGGATGCCAAGTAGGAAGATGGAAGTCCTGGACCCTTTTGACTTAATGTCCCTTAACGTTCCTTGCCAGGACAAGCTATGGGATCTGCAGTGGGTTACCTGTAACCTAACGAGTCCTGTTTGTACCCGGAATGAGGATCTGGCCTAGCGCAGTGTGACCCAGTCTCTGGGCGTTTCCACAGTGAAATATGTTGGCTGAACATCTCTGGTTCCTCAACATGTACCCTGCTTAAGACAGTGACAGCCCGAGTATTGTGCTGTCAGGACGATACTGGGATGGAGAAGAGTATGTTGCTTGGCTCCGACAAGTCCCTCTTGGGCCTAAAGCATAGCCGTGAACTGGAGGATCAGACTTGTGGCCTTTTAGTTTTTACTGGATCCTTCTTTCCTCCGTCCCAGAGTGCATCATGCACTGTGTTAGCCCACCTGCTAGGGGGCTTGTGGATTTCGTGGGATGGTTTTGTTGAAAGAGAAAGGAGAAGGGTTTCACATCTCACGCAGGCTCTTTGTGACTGGCCTTGAAAGCTCCCAACAGTTTTGAAAGACGCCTCAAATAAGAATGACATTTTTCATGGTCCAGTGACGAGTAGTATTTGAGTGTCAGTAACCTACTTTAACCGTTCATCGTCTTGCCTGCAGTTTAGATACATTAAGGGAGGAAACGGTTCTTAGCAGATGCAGGAAAACTGCCAAGATTAGTATAGAGGAAAGAGTACATCTGACTTCAGAACTCATGTCCAGCCCAGTGTCTGCCACTAACTGCCCTGATACCTTTGGGGGAGTCATTGCATCTCTCTGAACCTCAGCTTCCCTGTCTATTCAATGCAGTAATAGAGTTTAGGGAAAGCGACTTCCGAGATCCTGTCCAGCTTGAAACTTTGCGATTGGAGGCAGAAACAGGCTGGTTAACATTTCACAAGAAGGCCTGGGCTTCATAAGGAGCCTTATGTTGTCCAGTAGTAGGTTCCTGTTCCTTTCGGATCACAGGTCGTCTTTGTCAAGATATGACGAGTGACGAAACAGCCAGGCCTTCCCCTGAGGCCGGATGGGGACACAGCCAGGATCTTGGGTCACAGCGGTCATCGAGCGTGGCCATAGCAAACTCACTGGCTTAGCTTTCTTTCAAACCACCCTCGTTTGCTGCACATTGTTTTAATTGTTGCTAAGCAACAGTATTTCTTCCTTTTTTCTTTTGGCAAAGCATGGAAGGAATGAACCATGTCTTACTTAGTTTTAAATACCCTCATGCAAAGGGGAGGGCCTAACTTAAAATTTTGTTTGTTCTTTTGATTCTAATCCATGACAGGCCTTTCGCAGAGTGGGTATAGGACTTAGTTTCTGCCCGTCTTGTTAAATAAGACAGAAAAATCAGTCTATTTAAGGTGCTTGTCAAGTACATGCCTTGAGGCACACGGAAGGTTTTGTATGTGTGCAGCTGCCTCGCAGGAGGGTCTTCTGCAACTTGTTCTGTATTCACAAAACCCATTCGAATTTAATAAAAAGATTAAAAGGTTTTTTATAATCTTCATTTCAGCTTTACAAGTTTATCTCCATCTTGCACCAACAGACTCCGTTGAAAGGGAACAGAACTGTAATTTAAATCAATTCCCTGGGCAACCTAGAATGTTCACAGTGTGTTACACAATCGCTGGGGACGGAGCCTGCGGCTTGATTATGCCCGAGTCCCACACACTGCCGAGTATCCCAGGCTGGATTCCTGCCCACTTGCTCAGAGCCGTGCCGTGCAGGTTGGAAGGCTCTGGGTATCCTGAACATGCGCATGAGGGAGCTTTTGCTGACTTTGATGCCCTGCATACATTTTTTTTTTTTTTTTTTAGAAAGAGTCTCACTCTGTTGCCCAGGCTAGAGTGCCATGGCGTCAGCCTCGCTCACAGCAACCTCAAACTCCTGGGCTTAAGCAATCCTCCTGCCTCAGCCTCCTCAGTAGCTGGGACTACAGGCATGCGCCACCATGCCCGGCTAATTTTTCCTATATATTTTTAGCTGGCCGATTAATTTCTTTCTGTTTTTAGTAGAGACAGGGTCTCGCCCTTGCTCAGACTGGTTTCAAACTCCTGACCTTGAGCGATCCTCCCACCTCGGCCTCCCAGAGTGCTAGGATTACAGGCGTGAGCCACTGCACCCGGCCTTCCTTTTTTTTTTTTTTTTTAAATACCTGAGTTACCCATGGAAAGTAGAACTCAGGATCCCTGTTTTATATTCATGTACTCTTACAATTTAGTTGCTAATGGAGAACAATTTTCAGCTCTCTGTGCATAAAATGCTTCTGGTCTAACAAATATATTTGTCTTGTATCTTGTCATCTAATCGAATCACAGTATTGCTATTATGGCTTCCTCCATCTAGGGCGACATTGATTTGGAAATCCCGGCCAGCGTAATGGGGTCACATTGTCACATTGTTATATGGTTCTCCTGAAACCCTTATGTAGTGGTTGATGAAGGACTTTTTCTTTTGGCAAAGGGTTTTATAATCCTATCGTCAGAGCATTGATGAACATGCGTGGTGAATCACTTGAGCTTCTGATAACTCTTCCCCTTCCTTATTTGACAAGTGAGGAAATTGGAGAGATTTAGGATGTCTCCTGGGGTGACAGATCAATGCTGTGTCAAAATTGGGGTTGGGACACATTCTGAGTTTCCACCCGCACTGTCTTTAGGCTTCTATTTGAGCCATGCATTCAAAAATAATTTTTGTCCCATCACTCTGTAATTAATGATAACCTGTTTTGTATAAATGCAAATAATAGTGAACACCTTATGTAGTGCTTACAGGCATTAGTTAATTTAATCTATTTAATTTGTAGTTTCCTTTATGTACACTAATTGATTTAATCCTCTTAACAACTCTGTAAGGCAAGTACCCTTTTATAGATGAGGAAACGGATGTATAGGATGTTGAGTGTTTGGTTCAAGATCACATAGCTAGTTATGGCTCAGTCAGAGATTTGAACCCAGGCAGTCTGACCCCAGAAGCCCTCCTGATAACCACTACTCTAAACTGCCTTTAGAAGGGACCAGCTTGAAATATTCTTTGACAAAGTTACTGGCTTTCTTAATCAGTTTCCTCTTCTGTGACCCCAAAACATGTCATTCTGAGCTGCACTGACACAGGAGCGAATGTCTGTGTGCTAGAAGGGTGTGCTAACCATCTACTTAACAGCCTCGAGTATAGTGTTCCAGCTGTCTTCTACTTTTGTCTCCTTGGGGAGATTTTGAGCTCGTGGAGAGACCACATCTTGCCTGCACTCCTGAGCCAGTGCCTGGCATAATGTTGGTCCTCAGTTGAAAACTGGTTGCAAAGGAAGTGGCGTTTTTACCGTTCCCGGTTCTACAGGTGTGTTTGCTGGTGTTAGCGATATTTTCACTAATGACATTTGAAGTCAACTGGCTGCTGACCGTTTTACACTGGAGCCTTAAGCGGTCCTGTAATCTTGCTCCGAACTGCCTGAGTATGGCACTTCTGCAAAGCTTTCTTGTAGTTGACTTGTCTTCTCCCTGGAAAGTGGACTCTTACTGGCTTCATCCTCTGAGGGTGTCTTCTCTTTGACCCCCCAGTGTTTAACCTTTTTTATCTCTTCCATGCGTGTAGTTTTGAGATTCCCTGGCTGCATTCAGTGCACAACCGTGAAAAGTAATTATGAAGCGCCTTCCTCCTCTGTGCCTGGCCTTGGCCTTCCGGCAGGGTCGTGGCATGCTTTTGCTGTTGGCCGCTGGAGCCACCCCAGTGATGTAAGTGGTGTCATTGTTCCCACTTTACAGTTGAGTACCCTGAGCCCATAGAGGATCAGGAATCAAGCTAGACTGGGGATTTGAACCCACGTCTGGAGGACCACAGAGTGTCTACCGCTCATGTGAACTTACAGAGCTGTGCTGCTCGGAAAACATCTGGGGCCTCTTACGTCTTTGGCTCCACATTTAAAAAGCATATTGCTCAGTGGGAAGAAAGCGAACAGAGGGGTGACTAGGAGGATAGGTTTCAAGTCAGTATCGAATGAGGACATTTTAGATCAGCTCCTGCAACATCATTTCTCCCCTGAGTTGCTGTAACAGACTCTGCATCTGTTTCCACAACTCACCCTTTGCCTCCCCTGTGCCCCAGCGTGGGCGCCACCTCCAAGCCACCGTTCACTGCCGCTGGAGGGTCAGCGAAGGCGGGGAGGTGTCACTCGGCTGCTTGGAGCCCCTTGTGGGTTCCCAGTTGTGCTGGGGATAAAAGACACACTCAGAGTCCCCAGGACTCTGCAGGAGTCGCCACTGTTGCATCTCAGCCCCATCTGCGGTTTCCGCTCCATGTTCTGTGCTCCAAGCCAGACTGGTTTATTTCCTCCTGGGAGTCAGGATGCTTGCTCTACACTCCGGGCCTCTGCGTGTCCTTTTTCCTCAGTCTGAATTTTTGTGTTTTTTTTTGAGACAGAGTCTCACTTTGTTGCCCGGGCTAGAGTGCCGCGGCATCAGCTTAGCTCACAGCCACCTCAAAGTCCTGGGCTCAAGTGATCCTTCTGCCTCAGCCTCCCGAGTAGCTGGGACTACAGGCATGCGCCACCATGCCCAGCTAATTTTTTCTGTATATTTTTAGTTGGCCAATTAATTTCTTTCTATTTTCAGTAGAGACGGGGGTCTCGCTCTTGCTCAGGCTGGTTTCAAACTCCTGACCTTGAGCGATCCGCCCGCCTCGGCCTCCCAGAGAGCTAGGATTACAGGCGTGAGCCACCTTGCTCTCAGTCTGAAATTATCTCCCCATCTTAATTGTTCCTCCCTGGGCCCCCAGTCTTTTTTTTTTTTTTTAATATTTTTAAAACTTTTATGTATATATGTATTTATTTATTTGAGACAGGGTCTTGCTCTTTTACCCAGGCTGGAGTGCATAGTAGCTGTCTGTAACCTTGAACTCTTGGGCTCAAGCCATCCTCCCACCTGGCCTCCCAAAGTGCGTGAGCCCTGTTGTACCTGGACCCCCGGTCTTCCTAATGCCCACTCATCTTTCGAACCCGGGACAGCTCCTCAGGGGCATCTTTGCTGAGCTTTGTGTGCAGATAAGCCGTCCCTCCTTGGGCACAGACTCTGAAACCAGGCTGTGTGGCCTTGACTCTCAGCTCTGCTTTTTCCTGGTCATTTCACCTCCCACATAATTATTTAACTTCTCAGTGCCTCCATTTTCTCATCTGGAAAATGGGGAAATTATTATATGTGCCTTATAAATTTTTTTTTTTTTTTAATTTAAATGAGTTGATCTGTGTAAAACACTTGTTGGTGTACTTGGCCCACATCTAGCGCCATGACACTGTTTGCACATGTTTTGCTTTTGACTTTTAACTGTTGCTGGTTTTGACTTATCCCTTATCCCACTCCATTAACTGGGAGGACAAAAACTGTGCCTCTTTCCCCTTTTTTTATGAAATGAGGGAGAAGAGACCTCTAAGGCATTGCTTAGGAAACTTGAATATGCATAGGAACCACCTGGGAGCTTGTTAAAATGCGGATTCTAATTCAGCAGATCTGGGAGGAGGCCTGAGATTCTGCATTTCTAACAAGCAGTCATGCTCCTGCCAGGCTCTAAGGAGCCACCGACAATTGTCTTTCCTTATTTTAGGGCTGTCATAGAGAAGACAGATGTTCTGAGCCCAGAACAATAGAGAATGAGGGCCAGTAGATAAAAGTGACCAGAGGTAGAGTTTTAGGTTTAAGGAACTTGATTCTCACTGTAACTGATTCAGGGAAGAAGGCCTGCCTTAAATTGCTAATTTCCCCCTGATTCCAACAGGGCTGACCATCTGTCAGGGATTTTGGAGATGGAATTTCTGCTCTGGGACAGAGGTTAGGTAGATGATCCCATTTGCCTGTGTCTGTGTTTTCCCATCGAAAGACCCAGCTGTTCCTTCTGTTTTTGCTTCCTGTGAAAGCCCCATGGCTGGGACCATCGGGTCAACAAATAGCTGGGGAGAGCACGGATCCCCCCTCTGGATGAGAAGCTCTCAGGAAACCAAATGGGTTCCGTCCAGTTGGTAGACAGCGTTGCAGAGTAGTGGGAAACGGAGTTGTTGAGTATTTGGAAAGGTGAACAAATAGAGGAAACAAATACCTTTCCAAGTCAAGGTCTTGCCAGATCTGGTTTAATGAGTAGGTAAGATATATGATCGGGGAGGCAGTAGAGCACAATGGTTGGGAACATGGCTCTGGAGTGAGACGTGGGTTCAAAGCCCCTGCCCCACCTCTTACTAGCTATGTGACCATGGGCATGCCACTTAATCTCTCTAAGCCTTAGTTTCCCCACCTGGCAGCAATGCTTAGTAAAAGTATGGACCTGATGGGATTCTTTGAGGGTGAGATGGTGCGTATGTAACAGGGTTAGCAAGCATGCGCAACACAACCTCAGCACTCTGTAAGTCGTAGCTGTTGTGACTGAGTTTGCAATTAACAGCTTTTAGGGAGATCAAACACGGCTCTTGCCATCTTGTAAAACATTGACATATCTATTTTAAAAATTCAGTGCATGGAGGATACAAAGGTATCCATAACCAGGCTGACTTTAGCCTTCCTGAATTTCTTAGATTTTATTGCATGGGCCTGATCATCAGGAGAACCTTCCGGAGCCTGTGTCCTTTCAAAGAGAAGCCATCAGGCCTTTTCTCTCTTTGCATAAGCCTGGGTTCGAGCCTCAGTTCCTGATGGGTCGTTTGCTCAAGGTGGTAATCCTGCCTTCTGTGTAGAGAGTTACAAGCCTAGCGAACAGAGGAAGTTGTGTTTATCTTTCCCCCAACAGCAGGGGTTCCAAGGACTCTTGACAGACAGGAGGAAGATATTGCCAATCTGCTCTTTCCCCAAACCCTCCCTTCCCACCCCCATCTGTTTTTTGCCAGTTTGGAGACGTGCCTGCCAGCCAGCCTGCCAGGTGGCATTATTTTCTCTACCTGGCTTTGAGGGCAGTTGCACTTCCAGAAGGGTGTGCGGTGGCTGCTGTGTTGGCCATGGTGGAGGCATCTCTCCCCAAGGTGAGAGGTCAGCATGGGTCTTAAACGAGGCCAAAATTGTGCTCATGCCTGTTGGCACTGGTCTGGGGGAGATGCGTGGAGAGGGGCCACAGGTACGGAGAAAAGAATACATCTCTTCAAAGAGCCCATCTTTTTCCCTTTCCAAGGCGGTAGCTGGAAGTCAGTGCAGAAAAACTCGAACCTGAGCAGTTGCAATAGTTGAGAAAATAAGTTGGGCAATTATTCCTCTCACTGAGATTTAAAAGTTCCTTTTTTTCATCTGGTATTTTTCCGGGTACATTCGAGTTCCAATTTGGGTGCTTCTGAAATGTCTGGATGTTTTGTGCTGCTAAAATTATACATGTCTAAAAATGTTATCAGTGATGACACTTATATATAAGCTTGCTTGGACTTATGCTGGTGCATTTCTGTGACACGGGTTCCCCTCCTCCCACCGTGACCATTCCCGGAAATGTGGCATTTGAGGTAAAGATAGGAAATAGAATAATCTAACTTAGGTTTAGCCATCAAGTGGAGGACTTTCATTGGCGAACTTTGCTTCAGTCTTGTCGACAAAGAATACTGGGGTTTTGTTGCCATAGTTTCAGTGAAAAATTTGACCTTAGCTATAATAACATAAAGTTAGAAAGAACTAGCTAATCGGTTTTCTAAAATTAGTGCTCTCTAGTACATAAACCAGTAGGAACAGAGTATTTAATTAAATATTATACAGGGATATAAAAGCCCAAGGGAATGCAGTCCCTTAATCTGGGCGAGGGGAGGGAGGAAACCCATAATCCTCCTTTACTGGTCTCTTACAAGCTGGAACAACTTCACTTTAAAAAAAAAAAAAGTTAGCATTGATTTTATTTTCAGATCTGTCAGGAATGAATTTATACAGCTTGCTGAGAAGGCAAAATAGAACATTTCAGCATTATTTCCAGTTGTCTCCTACAGGGTACAGACTACCAAGGCAAGGTGTGAAATCGATGTTGGGCCAGGATTCTGATAAGGACACTTGTTGGGGATCTTGTAGTCTGCTTGATGTGCAGGAAAGTTAGTGCCTGTCAGAAATCTGGGCATTGTGGAGCAGCTGACTCCTAGACCCTGGTTCCTTTGAATGCTTTTAGTGTGTGATTAAATGGAGCCAACATCTCGTCGTTCTGAGTACAGCTGTGTTCAGCTGTGTTCTGTCTCCCTCAACCTTTAGTCATTGATCGCAGGATTTAGCCCCAAGCAACGATCTGTATGTAGATGATGTAAATTTTGGCATCTCCTGTCATGTACCTATTAAGAACTGCAGTCGCTCATCTTCCTGAGGATGGCTGAAGATGTCAGCAGTGTTG
The DNA here is from genome assembly GCA_963574435.1 of Cheirogaleus major. Lineage (NCBI taxonomy): Eukaryota > Metazoa > Chordata > Mammalia > Primates > Cheirogaleidae > Cheirogaleus > Cheirogaleus major. The sequence continues at coordinate 22,028 of CAUYPO010075968.1, forward strand.
TGTGAACTTGGAAAGCTGTGGTACCATTTTTGGAATGAAGATGCATGCTCGTGTAATGTTTTTTAAATCACCTGCCATTAGATGCTGCAGAGGTACAGTTGAGTTCATTTGTTTGCCAGGTTTATCGCTGATTGGAAACGGTGCTCTAAGTTCTCTTGAACTTACATTATTGTATCTCCTCATCAATTACATATTGATAAACTTTCTGTCTTTATTTCATTTTTATGATTTCAGCTTTTTAGTTTTACCTTAACGATCATTGTTTAGTAGAAGTTGAAGGGTGAGGTATATTTAAGGGAATGTAAACTTTTTCCGTTTGACCTTTTCTTTTTTTTTAAAAAAAAAACAACCATCTTGCATGTTTCTGTAGTGGCAACTTGACTGTTGCAATGGAAAAAATGTCCTTGGCGGGACTCTTAGAAACATAGCCCTGGAGGTCAATGGAATTGTGCAAGCTTCTTGACTATTTACAAGGTCACTTACCTGAATGAATAGAAATTCCCTGCCTGTAAGGAATGTGCAATTTTAGGAGAGATGAGTGAGAACTACTTTGTGGATTATTCTTGGAGAATGTTGAGCTTTTAGTCCCCTGGTGTTCATTGTTTTCATCTATTCTGTCGGGTCACTGTGCCCAAATAATTTGAACGCATCTTAATAACAGCTTAAGAAAAAATGCAGTTAGAGAACTTGCTGGAATAGTGACAGGATGCATTTTCAATCACTCCTGGTTGACCTGACTTTCATGACCCATATGTCCTCAGGCCCTTCCATTAATATGGGTGATTGAGTTGGTATTTAGCAAATATCATTGAAGAGGTTAGGTGTGTTAGGTTGGTTGGTGGAACGGTGAACTAGCTAGACTTTTGATTTGGGTGATAGCCAGCTTGAACTAGCTTAAACAGAAAGGGAATTTTATTGGGGTCAAACAGTCCCAACTGAACAACTGAACTGGGAGAAGGACAGGGGTGCAGAAGAGACTCAGGAAGAGGCAGATGGAGGCATCTGAGCACCTTCAGTGGCCCGTTGTCCATATCTTATCTCTTTCTCTCTGTCTCCATCTTCTCTTATCCTGTCCTCTACTGGTTTTGGGATCCAGGTTATACCACACTCTCAAAATGAATTGTGGAGTATTTCCTATTTTTCTGTCTCCAGGAGAGTTTGTGTAACATTGGAATTATTCGGTCCTTGACTGTTTGGTGGAACCTGTGAGTAAAGCAGTCTCAGCCATTTGTTTTCTTTGTTTGTCAAGATGAACTACTGATTGAGATTCCTTATGTCTTTAAAGGGCTATTTTTTCTTGGGTCAGTTTTGTAAGTTCTGTTATATTTTTCTACAAATTTACCCATGTTGTCTAAGTTTTCCAACCTATACTATCTTCTTCTTATATGAATTATATCAATATGGTACATCTCATGGGTTCTTCAAGATCTTGAGATGGGGAGAGTATCCTGGAATTCCAGGTGTACCTGAGGTAATCACAAGGGTTCTTTTAGGAGAAGAGTTAGTAGGAGATGTGAGGATGGAAACAAGAGGTCGGAATGATGTGGCCATAAGCCAAGGAATGCAGGAAGCTGGAAAAGGCAAGGGGATGGATTCTCCTCCAAAGTCCAGAGGATACTGCTGACACCTTGATTTTAGACTTCTTACCTACATAACATTGAGAGAGTAGATTTGTATTGCTTTAAGCCACTGTCTTTTGGTTGTTACGGCATCAGTAGAAATAGTGTAATATTTGTGCATTCTTTATTTTTTTCCTGGATAAGTATTAACACATTTTCTGTCTTACTATTTTCACAGAAACACGTTAATTCTTTCTATTATAGGTTGGTTTTGAAGTTCATTTATTTATACCCTGGTCTTCCTTATTTTCTTTTTTCTATTTCTTTGGATTTATTCTGTTCTTCCTTTACTGCTCCCTTAAGTTGGATAATCAATTTACAAATACTGAACACTTCTCAAATTGTAATGTTCAACACTTTGAGCTATAAATTCCCTTTAAATATTGCTTTAGTTACCATCCTACACATTTTTGACATGTAGTATTTTTCTTACTGAGTTCTAATTATTTTCTTTTATCTATTATCATTTCTTATACCCATGAGTTATTTAGAAGTGGTTTCATATTTCCAATTGTATGGGGAGTTTCTAGACTTCACTTTTAAAAAAAGTTTTGCAACTTAGTTGTATGTTGGCCAGTTAATATCTTTGTTTTATTAGTCCTTTATAACTCGAGAGGCTTGCTTTATATCCTAGTGTGTGATCAGTTTTTGTACATGTTCAACTGTGCTTAAAAGAATGTATTTTTCCATTCTGAGGTGCAATGTTTATATATGAGTTCATTAGTTTTTTTGTCTGATCTATTCAGTGTTGAAAGACATTTGTTAAAATTTTCCACTATTAATTTTTTGGGCGTATGGAATTGTTCTGTATCCTGATTATCGTGATGGTTACATGAATGTATATATATGTTAAAACTCAGAAACTCAAAACTGCATACCAAGGTTTTATGGTTTAAATATCCCCTACCAAAACTTATGTTGAGCTGGATGAAGTGGCTCATGCCTGTAATCCTAGCACTATGGGAGGCCAAGGTGGGAGGATTCCTTGAGCTCAGGAGTTCAAGACCAGCCTGAGCAAGAGCAAGACCTGTCTCCACAAAAAATAGAAAAATTAGCGAGGCGTAGTGGTGCACACCTGTAGTCCCAGCTACTCCAGAAGCTGAGGCAGGAGGATCGGTTGTACCTAGGAGTTTGAGGTTGCAGTGGGCTATGATGGTGCCATTGCACTCGAGCCCTGGCAACAGCGTGAGACCCTGTTTCAAAATAAAACAAAAAAACTCTTGTTAAAACTTGGTTTCCAATGTGGCAGTGTTGAGAGGTAGGGTTTTTAGGAGGTGATTGGATCCTGAGGATTAATTCATTCTGCTTCATGAATGGATTAATTCATTCATGGATTAATGGGCTAATAGATTAATGAATCGTCATGGGAAGGGCACTGGTGACTTTATAAGAAGGGGAAGAAAGACCTGAGCTGGTACAGTTAGCACACTCAGCCCCTTTGTGATACCCTGCCCTGCACTGGGACTCTTCGGAGTCCCCACCAGTGGGAAAGCTCTCAACACATATGGCCTCTTGACCTAGGACTTCTCTCCCTCCATAAATGTAAGAAACAAATATTTCTTTTTATTACCCAGTTTTAGGTATTCTAAGAAACACAAAACAGACTAAGATGCAGGAAAAAAGTGAATTTACTGTAAGCAAATTTTTTAAAAGAATAAAAAAAATTCCCACTATGACAGTGGATTTGCAAGTTTGCCTTGTAGCACTTTTTTTGTTTTGTTTTTTGTTTAGTTTTTTCTTTATGTATAGTGAGGTTATGTTAGAAAAGGCTTATTACACTTAGAAAATTGTTATAACTTCCTAGTGAACTAAATGTGTATTATGTAAGGACCATTTTTATCTCTAATAATGTTTTTGTCATGCAGCCTGTTTTGTCTGATAGTAATATACCCACATCAGAATTGTTTTAATTAGTATTTGTTTGGTATAACTTTTTCTTAATGTTTAAATCGTGCCATTATATATTAACAAAAAACATATAACCAGATTTTTAATGCTACCCTGACCATCTTTGTTTATTAATTACAATGTTTAGTCCATTTGCATTTGTTACAATGTATTTTGATTTACAATTTTAGCTCATTTTTTTAACCTCTTTTTTTGTATTTTTGTGTTTTTTCCTTTCTTGCCGTCTGTAAACTTCCTTGAAGGTTTTTTATTGTTTTCCATTCAATTTTTTCCCTTCTACTTAGATTTGGAAGTTTTATATTATATATTATAGCAGTTACCCAAGATATTTTAATGTGCATATTTATTAATAATTAGGCCTAAAGTTAATAACTAATATTATTGGCTCCTATAATACTAGGATATTATAGAACATTTAAATTTCTGTCATCCTCTCTGTGTATGTTATTGTTGTTCATAATGGTAGTGCTTTGTTTTTTATGTAAACTTGCATACTAGATTTGCTTTTGTTTTATATTGTCATTTTAAATTGATTTACATATTAGTATTTATCAGACCTTCTATCTTGAATAATTTCTCTCTGCCTCAAGAATATCTTTTAGAATTTGGAGAATCTGTTAGTAATAAATTCTTATTTTGTTTGAAAATAATCACTTTTATTTGTTTGAACAAGTTTTATTTTTATTTTCAAATGATACTTTTGCTTGGTTTAGATCAATGAGTAGTTTCTGTCAGTTACAATTTTTTTTGGCTTCCATTATTGCTGTTAAAAGCAATTGGCAGAACCTTTGCTCTGTGTTTTTCTCTCTAGTTGACTTTAGGGTATTCTCTCTGCCTTTAATTTTCTGCAGTTTTACTAGCATGAGTTATGGGTGTTGGTTTCTTTTTATTTATCTTGTATGCTATTTGTTAGATTCCTGGATCTGAGGTGGATTTTTGTTAGCAGTCATGGAGAATTCTGAGCGATTGTCTATTCGAATATTGCCTTTCCCAGTCTTCTGTCTCCTGGAACCTCAGGCTGTGTTTGAACTTCTCTGTTTTTTCTGTCTTTGCTCTGTAGGCTGGACTTTAGATAACTTCTCGTCTCTCCTTGTCCACTGTTTCTGTTCTATTCTAATCTGCTCTCTCTTCTTTGAGACTTTAATTTCATTATTTTTCATTTCTAAATGTTCTGTTTGGCTCTTCTAAAAATGTTTGGTCATTCTCATTCCTCCATATTTTCAAGCTTCTATTTTACTTCCTGTTACAAAAAAAGCATACTTTAAAAATATACTATCTCTAAAAGCTCCAGTAGGTGAAATCTCTGCAGATCTTATTCTATTTTCTGCACTGGCTTCTTCTAAAAATGGAATCTTATTTCCCTGTGCGTTTTGTGATTTTGTGTCTTTTGGAATTCCATTTGTGGGAATTCTCTGAGGCCTGGGTTAAAATTACGTTCCTCCACAGAAAAATTGTTTCCTTTTGCCAATTGCCTGGGGTGCTGCCAACATAGGACGACTTGAAATCATTCTCTGCCTGAAATTTTTAAAATTTTTGTTTTGGGTATTTTCTGCTTAAAGTTTTGGGGATTTCCTACATAGTGTGAGTCAGGGTGACAAACCAATATGAGGTCCCATGGTGGTTGTGAATTCTTAAGAGTTTTCTCTTCCATACCTAGTGCCAAAGTCAAGATAAATAAGTTAACTTACCCTCCTATTTTTTTAAGGTGAGTTTGTTGTTATTCATCATGACATGGAAGGTGTAGCTTCTCCAGGGTCTGAGCTTTTTGGAGGGGTCTCTTAGAAGACTTTTGACTTTGCTTAGGCTCAAAGCTTTATTTCCTCTGCCTGGCACAGGTATCCAAATGGAAGCCTTGGGTCACTGGGCTCTCCGGATGTTCGCAGAGTAAGTGGTGGCTTTAGCACCGACTGACCTCCCAGGAGTCTTGTTTCCACTTCTTTATTAGCCTCTCTGGATTCCCCACTAACTACCTATGTAGATGGTTTTAAACTGTGTTTTAATAGTTCATCCAGCTTTTTGTGCATGTTTTAACTGAGAGGCTCATTCTGGGGACCTTGTCTGTGATATTGTAAGAAATGGAAGTGCATACCTGCTCGCTACCTGCTCCTGTCGGTCTCACTGCAAACTGTCCTTTTTTGTGTGTTGGAAAAACATGGCTGTCAACAGCTCCTACAATGTCTAGTCTTACAGTTATAATCCTTGGGGAGAGGCTAATCTCTGAGTATTCAAAAATTCTATTACTAGATCCTCCTTTGGATCAATCTGCTTAGGCTGGGGGATTAGGGTTACCTGTGTTGAACATGGAAGTTCCCAAGAAACCCCCTGGGATGGAATCAATTAAAAAAAAAAAAAAAAAAGGAGGTACTAGGCGTACAATCCAAGTGTCTACTGCGATGGTAATCAGGGGATGAAGAATGGTATTTGAGTCTGTTGGGAATGATTCTGACTGCACATGAGAGAAAAATCCACCCAGCAAGGTCTTAAGATATTAGGGCATTTGATTTTACTTAATTAGAGATCCAGAGACAGGCAGCATCAGGGTTGGTGAAAGATGCAAAGTCCTGTCTGTTTCCTCTACATGCTTAGGATGCATGGCAGGCTCCCCCCGCCATGTGCTTGTCCCCTCGCTAGGTTACCCAGTGGCTGTAGTGGCTCGAGGCATCCTGTTTGCTCTCGTGGCAAGGAAGGAGGAGCAGTGGAAACACAGCAAGCTTCCTCCTATTCCTGTCCATTTTATAAGGCAACAAAAGTTGTCTTCGTGTTCTCAGCAGTCTCCTTTTATGTCTTTGGTCGAAATTAGGTTCCATGCTTACTACTAGTGGCGGAGAGTTTGAGGGGAAGTGAGGCTCTGTCTTTTCGGCCTTTATATTGGGAAGCAGCCAGGGCGAGAGGTGTTGGAAACGGTTTGTGCAGACAACAGGGTTTCATCTCGTGGTCTGTTGATTGCACATCAAGGGTCCACGTGATTTTTCCTTGCATCTGGTTTTTAGTGTCTTGGAGATTGAAGAGCACTAGCTTCTATCACTGGTGTAAATAATGTACCTGTTGGTAAGAACAAACAGATCTTTTTCCAGTTGAAGTTACCCATGCAAAGGCATCTTAAATGGATGCAAGCAACCATACGTGTTCACCAGATGCCAGTATTCAGCATTCATAGTATGACTGTTAGTAACAGCGGAGGATTTAATGAGTAATAGGCACTTTGTGTGCTTTATTGGCTTGCATATTTAGTATGCTGCAAGCTAATAATTTCTGCTTTTTGTTTGTGATTCCCTAGTTTGGCTAGATAAGTGGGGCTGGGTGGAGAAAAGCATTTCCTACCCAGGACTGGGCTTCCACTGACTGACTGTGAGAGGCAGCCTCTCAGTTGTTTTGGAATGATGCTGCTAGTTTGCAAAGGGAAACGGATAGTCCTGTATTTTACCTTTATCTGTCATGCCTCTGACTTGATTGTGTTGTCAGAGGGTCACTCCGTTAGCTTGCCCATAGGTTTGCTTTCATTGGAACCACTTCTTAAGAACCAAAAGCTCCCTTGCAGAATCCAGAACAGTTTGGTTAATAATTTTCATCCTCAAAGATGAGAGAAAAGCCCAAAATAAACTGGACGATCTATTTTCTAACTCAATATTTTTTTTTCCTTTTCATCCTAAGGAGGAAGTATTTTTTTTTTTCCCCAGAAAGTAGTATTGGAATCTTTCTTTTCTTATTTCTATACTTGTGTGTGGAGGCTGCATGTGGTATGTGAAAGAATTTGGCTCTGGAAGCATCGTTATTGGGTTCAAAATCCTGGCTAGTGTGCGATTTTGCGCTAAGTATTTAACTTTTCTCTTGATTTGCTCCTGAGTAAGATGGTAGCCATAACAACAGCTTGAGAGGGTCAAGGGATTGAAGGGCGCATGGATGCTCTTAGAGCAATGCCAAGGACATTGATAGTGTGCTGTCTGTGGTCAACATGATGATGATGATGATGATGATGATGATGATGTCGATGATGTCGTCGTCAAATTTTCCCCCCTCCAAGATGGAAGAAGGAATTCTTTTCTTTGGGAGAACAGAGTTGGAGAGCAGGAAGTGTCTTCTCCAGGCACCGTAAGAAGATGCTAGATTGCTGGTGCATTAGAGTGTGTGTGGCTACTCAAGCCTTTCATTTACCTTTGTATCACTTTTTCCTCCTCTCAACTTTGTGAAGTTGGTGAAGTATACTCATTTTCTAAGTGAGGGAAGATGGCCTCATAAGCTATGAAACTTGCCCAAACTAAAAATTCTAGCAAAAGGTCGAGCCAAGACTTGCAGCGAAGAGGCAGTTCCTGAATCTTTCCTCCTCTTGACAAGTTCTTGCCTCAGACAGAGCTCACGCATCTGCTTAAGCTCCCTGTACCCCCTCGTGTTCGTCTGACCACTCAGTGGCAAATGCGTGCTCTGCCTTCAGCCCACAGAAGTCTGCAAGCAGTATTGCACTTCTTTTTTTATCATTTCCTCTTAAATGTCATCTACTTAAAAGGGGTTGTGAGTCTGTCATAAGAGTGGACAAATAATTTAATGGCAAAGGTTTAGGCCAGTGATTAAAATTCAGTGAAATAAACCAAATACTGGGAGAACTCTGGCTTTATTTTTTTCCCCCCTTCTGAATTAATGTGTGCTGCATTCTGATGTAAATCTCGATAGACCACCCTGGAGGAATTGCTGTGTGAGGAAGTACCAGGCAGATAAGATAGGACAGGGAACCAGTGGGCCGACTTTGGATGTTCAGAAAACAGCCCTGGTTTAGGAGCTGGAGGACTTGAGTTCCACTCTTTGCTTTGTCTCTGCCTGGCACTGTGACCTTCAGCAATGCTCTTGACCTGTCTGGGCCTCAGCTGCTGCTTCTGTGAGGCGCATGTGTTGGGCTAGATAATGAAACACAACAAAACCTGTATCGAGTGTCTGTTCCATGCAAGGCCTAGGTTAGGCACAATTTATATTGCAGTTGTATTTACACCTTTTCAGTCACTCAGATCCCCTTGTGTTCCTGATAAAATTTAATCACTATTTTAGGAAGGATTAGGTCTGACATTTAGTTCCTTTTTTTTTTCTTTTATTTCAGCATATTGTTGGGGTACAAATGTTAAGGTTACGTATATTACCCATGCTCCCCCCGCCCCCCTCGAGTCAGAGCTTCAAGCGTGACCATCCCCTTCAACATTGCACATCTCACTCATTATGTTTGTATATACCCCTCCCCTCCCCCCGCACCTGCCCAACACCTGATGATGTTATTCCTATACGTCCACTTAGGTGTTGATCCGTTAATACCAATTTGCTGGTGAGTACTGACATTTAGTTCTTACATTCTCAGTTTTAAAAAGCACATAATAATCCCTCAGATTTTGCACCCACATTTATAGGAAAAGCAACTTATATGCATTTAGGAAAGCCACTTAGTGAAGAAGTTAAAACATTTTTCTAAACTTACCTATAATGGGAAGCTCCAGTGTAAGCGGCCAGAAGACTGTTCTTCATACGTCCCTTGTGTTACTGCTTTTGGACCCTCTGCTTCCACTTCCACTAGATGACATGGACTTACCGCTCTTAATTGTATCCCAGTCCAGTGGAGCTTCAAAGGACTTTGGCAGGTAGGGAGGCAGAGTAGTGTGGTGGCGATATCAGATACTTTGTGGTCTGACTTGGGTTCAGATATAATACTAGCTTTGCCATTATATTATTACATGTTAATGCCTTTGAAGCTCAGTTATTTAAACTGTGAAATAATATCCACATCAAAAAAGATAGTCTGTTATGAGTCTTGTAGGCACATAGTAAGTGTTAATTCCCAACCTCCTTCCAATCCAGTTACACCGGGAGTATGAGTCACTGACCCAGTCCAAGAAATTGAGCCTCAAATGCACCAAAAACATCTCCTTTGCCCTCCCTTCCTCGATCAAGACCTAATAGTAGTAGTATGATAGGTGGAATATGAAACAGAATACCAGCCTATTTCTTTGCAAGAGGGCCTAAGGGTATGATTCGGATTATTTTATGTCACTCTGTTAAATGCAGATTACTTCTGTATCCACTTAGGAAGCAGCTGCAAGATTGGCTCAGTCTGGGTACCTGCCTGTGATAAACCACCCCACTTCCTTATTTCTTGTGTTGAATTCACGATCAGACTCTCTCTTACCTCCAGGCACTCATCAGAGTATGTAGGGTGATTAGGTTAGCCCTGGCTGCTGAGGGGTTATTAGGAAACAACATTTAAAAAAAAATTCCTTTAAATGGAGTCTTTCCCTGCACAGTTCAGGTTTGTTTTTAGTAGAGGATAAAATGAATAAGACTTTAATCTGACTGTAAGTGGAAAGACAGTGCCAAGATGAAATTGCAGTTGAGTTAAAACCAGTGGAATTGGATTTGGTTAATCAATTGACCATTATGTCCCACTCAGTGTTCCTCTTGAGCTTTCCACCTTTGTGCTGCAGTCACACGTCAAGTTTGGGTTGCTTACATGTTTAGATTTCCTTTTCCACAACATTTTCTAGCAACGTCATCCAAGAACTTGTGAAGTAAGAAGAGTGTGTGTGTGGAACTAGGATAGTCTTGCATTTCTAGTAAATACTCAGTCCTTTATTTCTCATTTCCCCAATGCTATTTAACTTTAATTTGGCCTATTTAGCAGCTGTTTAATTTCCCTCATGCAGAAAATAAATTTCAGCACCTTTTCCCGAAGCCCGTATGCCTCCTTGTGAAATGTGCAGGTAGTGATGAATGAACTCTTTGTCCTGCTTATTGGCATTGTGCCAGTGACCCTTCTCATTGGTCACTGCATTTCTTTCAAGGTGACATGAAAGGCATTTTATTGGGCGGAGTGTCTCACTCAAGCCAGACGTTTCATTTTGGGGCTGGTTGGCACAGTGGTGTTTCAATCTGAAATAACTTCTTAGAACCCCACATTCTCTGTAAGAGAAACAAACTTTCAGTGTTTGTATTTGACACTTGTTCCAATTCTCACTTAATCTGTGAATGCTATTAAGAAAATCTGGGTTGTGAACTCTCCCTTCTCAGTAAAAACTGACTTCTTGGAACAGAAGGGTGATGTGTGTCCTTATGTTACTAAGGACTCACTTTTCAGGTGAGTAGGACTTGTTTTTCCTCTTGGTCACAGAGTGCAAATAACACCAGACCACTCATGGTTATCAAGTGAGCAGAAAAGAACTTAAGCCCTCTTGATGTGTTAATTTTTAAAAATTATCAGTTACTATGAGAGCTGTAGTAGGGAAATATTTTCTTTAAAAAACAACTTCCAATACTGACTTACTCTATAATAAATAGTTTAAGTAAATATGATACTTTTCTTTTTCATAGTAGACAATGAGTATTTAGTAATACCCAGTAGACTGATGGATATTTAGTAATCGTTCCTAACATTTTATCACAGAATAATTTAGAGATTGATGTCACAGATAATTTAGAGATTTATCAGGGCTGTTAAAACAGGGGCTTGAAATTATTTTTCTCTGGCAAAAAATAAATAAATAAAAAATGGACTTTCAAGCTTCCGAAGTTCTGATAGCTCCATCATAAATGAAGCATTACAGTGCTTTGTTCATTTCTCATATATGTCAGTCTTGAAGTTTGAGTTTTGTTTGTTTGTTTGTTTGTTTTTTAACTTGGAACATTGTGGTATCTCTGAATGGGTGAATTTTTCCCAAGTGCATTAGATGCTGTCTTCCATCTGAAAAGTGGGGCTGCTGTACTCTTCTGGGGGACAGAATTGAATTCCGGTGAAATCAAGATCTTTGATCCTTCACCTTGGGTTTTCGACAGTAGCCTCTGGCTCTTTTTTCCTCCTCAAACTCTGCCTTGAGGCCCGGCACGGTGGCTCATGCCTGTAATCCTAGCACTCTGGGAGGCCAAGGCGGATTGCTCAAGGTCAGGAGTTCAAAACCAGCATGAGCAAGAGTGAGACCCCCGTCTCTACTAAAAATAGAAAGAAATTAATTGGCCAACTAAAAATATCTAGAAAAAATTAGCTGGGCATGGTGGCACATACCTGTAGTCTCAGCTACTTGGGAGGCTGAGGCAGGAGGATTGCTTGAGCCCAGGAGTTTGAGGTTGCTGTGAGCTAGGCTGACACCATGGCACTCTAGCCCGGGCAACACAGTGAGACTCTGTCTCAAAAAAACAAAAAAATCTGCCTTGAATTGCTGAGAAGTAAGAAATTTTGAGAGTTAACTACCACTTTCTGTCCCTTGGCCATTTCTCTATATTTCTTCCCATGGAGTGATCTAGAAAATGCCCCACCCCCATGGGATCCCTTGGAGGAAGGAAGGGGGAGACAGGAAAAGGGACGTGGATATTCCTACTAACTGAGAAGCCAAGGGTGGTTGCTTTTCCCCTGCCCTCAAGAAAGTAAGATTTTCTTCTTGAGACAACCCTTCAATGCCTCTGTTTTCTTTGGAGAGCTGTTTTTGCTGATGAATTCAATGATTGCAGCATTTCCTGTGTTTTCAATCTCTCTCTTTATAGTTATAACATTCACCTGTCATTGAATCTGCTAACAGCTTGGCACACGCCAGAAAGAACCCGGTTCTTGGCTGGATTGATTCCTTGCTATTTAAAAGTTCCCTGAGACCCCGGATCTCTCTGAGCAGGGACGCCCACGTTGGAATTTCCAGCACATGTGCTCTTTAGACCCAAGGGGCCATAGCAAGCTCCCTCCTCGCAGCAGAAGCACCGTAGGTGCAGATGGCCCAGAGCACAAGTGACAGCAGATGGGCCCTGACAGGTCTGCCCTCAGAGCATGGAGCGACTGTACAACCCACAGACACGCTGCCACCCACCTGGCAGAATTGTGGCCATGATTTCATTGGGTGCTTCATGAAAATCATGTAGTACCTGGTCCATAATAAACAATTGCAAACTATCCTGATTTTTGTGCCTGGCACATAATAAATGTTCCTAAACTGTTAAATGAAAAAAATTTTTTTTCCCCAAAAGCGTAGTTAGACCCATCTTCTTCAAGTTAGATGTCATCCACCATACAAGGCGCTTGCGTTGCCAGCAGGGGCTGGAAGAAGTAAATGTTCAACACGGACTTGTTGCAGATCACAGTGACTACAGCAGGAACCAGGACGGCTGGAGAACAGGAGGAGGGCTGAGATCGGAATAGTTTTCTGCCTGGCTGTCTTCCCCTCTGCACAGAGCAGACGTAGCTGCAGTAATTTTGTGCACGTATGTCGGGGGACAGCGACGTGGAAGAAGAGATACCAGCTGTGGCTTCTCACAGCAGAGGTTTGGAGGCCATGCACAGGACTGCAGGGAAAAGCCTTTCCTGCAGCACGTGTTTTGCTGGTCTCGTTCTGGTTCTGGTCTGCATGTAACACCACCAACAAAGACCATCTGGAGTCTGGAAGAGAAAAATAATGGGAAAGGAGAGAGTGTGTTAGAATCGCGCCAGCATCCCTGTATTTATGGGGAGAGCTCTTCTACTTGCCTCTCACTTTGGGGGCTGAGATTTGAGGGAGATGACATCCTAGAGTGATTCAGAAATGTGTCCTTATGAAAATGCTGTCTTCCATAGCTTCAGCGAACAGGGCTTTTTAGGAGGACGGATCTTTCTAATCTCTCATCGTTGCCAGCAAAATCCATGCTTCTTATCTGGAGAGTTTATTCCATGTTTTCATTATTAAATGCAAAGGGTTGAGTAGATATTTCAGGATTGACGTTGATCCTTGCTCATGAAACAAGGTCATAACAAAGCTCCCCCTTGGCCTTGGCCTATGACTTAGCATTTATTCAACAAACATCTCCCAGGCGTTACATTTACAGCATGTGCCCGGACAAAGATAACACCATGCGTGCGGTGCTTTTAACAGTTTCTGGAGGGTAATTCTCTTACTCCTATAAGGAATAAGACCTGAAAATCAGAGAGGCCAGGTCAAGTTCTTTAGCTGGTGAGTCAAAGAGCCGTAGCTGCAACTGACCTTATTCTTTTTGCTACATCTCTGCTAAGACATGGTCCCTACTCTCAAACAACTTTTTTTT
>CAUYPO010075969.1:0-11185 GCA_963574435.1 Cheirogaleus major
CCTCACCTAAGCGAGGATTAGAGGCATGCCCTTCCCCTCTACAATGCCCACCACATCCCCTAATCCCTGGAGAATATTACTACCATGTGAGCACTATAGTGTTGATCACTGAGTGCCAATTTGATGGCGAGTACATGTGGAGCCTATTCTTCCAATCTTGTGATACCTCACTTCAGAGGTTGGGATCAAGCTCTATCCAGGAAAATATAAGAAGTTCTAGATCATTGTCATTTCTTATAATTGAGTAATATTCCACTGTATACATACACCAAATTTTAATAAGCCACTCAGGAATCGACAGACACTTGGGCTGTTTCCACATCCTTGCAATAGTAAATTGTGCTGCTATAAACATTCGGGTACAGATGTCTTTATTATAGAATGTCTTTTGCTCTTTTGGGTAGATGCCTAATAGTGCTATTGCTGAATTGAATGGTATTTCTATTTTTAGCTCTTTGAGGTATCTCCAAATTCTTTTCAACAGAGGTTGCGCTAATTTGCAGTCCCACCAGCAATGTAAGAGTGTTCCTATCTCTCCACATCCTTGCCAGCATTTGTTGTTTTGGGATTTTTTGATATAGGCCAATCTCACAGGGGTTAGGTGATATCTCATTGTGGTTTTGATTTGCATTTCTCTAATGATTAGAGATGTTGAGCATTTTTTTTATATGTTTGCTGGCCATTATTCTGTCTTCTTTGGAAAAGTTTCTGTTCATTCCCTTTGCCCATTTATTGATGAGGTTGTTTGATTTTTTTCTTGATTTTTTTGAGTTCTAGATAGATTCTTGTTATCAGCCCTTTAACAGATGTATAACATGCAAATGTTTTCTCTCATTCTGCAGGCTATTTGCTCTAATGATGGTTTCCTTAGCTGTACAAAAGCTTTTTAATTTGATCATATCCCATTTATTTATTTTTGTTGTTGCTGTGATTGCTCTGGGGGTCTTCTTCAAAAATTTTTTGCTTAGGCTGATGTCTGAAAGGGTCTTCCCAACATCTTCTTCTAGAACTTAAGAAGTCTAGGTTTCATGCCTTAAGTTTAAGTCTGTTACCTATCTTGAATTGATTTTTGAGAGGTGAGAAGTGGAGACCCAGTTTCAATCTTCTGCATGTAGCTACTCAGTTTTCCTAGCACCATTTATTGAAAAGAGTTTGTTTTCCCCAGTGTGTATATATATATATATATATATATATTTTTAAATATTTTTTTAGTTTTATTTCATCATATTATTGGGGTACAAATATTGCTAGGATTACATATATTGCCCCTGCTAACCCTCCCCGCTCCGCTGTGCTAGAGCTTCAAGCATTTCAACCCCCTGGAGGTGCATGTCACACCCATTATGTAAGTATACACTCTTCCCCTCCCCCCACCTGCCCACCACCTGATAAAAGATTTTTTCTTGACATTTTGGTTACATTATATTTCTTTGCCTCTCCCTAAGAAGGATTAGAGGTATTCCCTTCCCCCTTCACAATGCTCGCCATATCCCAAGGATGTGGATCTCCCCCCAGACTCCCTGCTGAGTACTACCACCATTTGAGCACCACAGTTTTAATCAGTCAGAACCAATTTGATGGTGAGTAGATGTGCTCTTGTTCCTGCTCTTGTGTTGCTTCACTTTGGATAAGCTTAATCTAGGATAGCATAAGCAGTGCTAATTCACTGTCGTTTCTTAGAATTTAGTAATATTTCATTGTGAGCATATACCAAATTTTAATTATCCATTCATGAATTGACGGGCACTTGGGTTGTTTCCAAGACCTTGCAATAGTGAATTGTGCTGCAATAAACATTCGGGTGCAGATGTCTTTATAACAGAATGACTTATGCTCTTTTGGGTAGATGCCCAATAATGCTATTGCTGGGTCAAATGGTATTTCTATTTCTATCTGTTTGAGGTATCTCCAAATTCTTTTCCACAAAGGCTACACTAGATTGCAGTCCCACCAGCAGTGTAAGAGTGTTCCTGTCTCTCCACATCCTCGCCGGCATTTGTTTTTTTGGGATTTTTTTGATACAGGCCATTCTCACTGGGGTTAGGTGGTGTCTCATTGTGGTTTTGATTTGCATTTCTCTGATGATTAGAGATGTTGAGCATTTCTTTTATGTTTGCAGGTCATTATTCTGTCTTCTTTGGAGAAGTTTCTGTTCATTTCCATTGCCCATTTCTTATGGGGTTGTTTGATTTTTTTCTTGTTAAACCTTTTAAGTTCTAGATAGATTCTTGTAATTAGGCCTTTATCAGAAGTGTAGAGAGCAAATATTCTCTCCCACTCTGTGGGTTGTCTATTTGCTCTGATGATAGTTTCCTTTGCTGTGCAGATACTTTTTAATTTGATGAGATCCCATTTGTTTATTTTTGCTGCTGCAGCAACTGCCTTGGGGGTCTTCTTCAAATATTCTTTGCCTAGACCAATGTCTTATAGGGTTTTCCCAACATCTTCTTCTAGGATTCTTAAGGTTTCATGCCTTAGGTTTATATCTGTTAGCCATCTTGAGTGAATTTTTGTCTTTTTTGTCAAAGATTAGATTACCATATGCAGATGGTTTCATCTCTGGATTCTCAGTCCTGTTCCAAAGGTCTATGTCTCTGTTCTTGTGCCAATACCATGCTGTTTTAGTTACTATAGGCTTGTAGTACAGCTTGAAATCTGGTAGACTAATACCATGTTTCCCCAAAATAAGACCTACCCATAAAATAAGCCCTAGCAGGATTTCTAAGCATTTGCACAATATAAGCCCTACCCCAAAAATAAGACCTGGTGATGGGCATGGCTACGCAGTACATCTGCACAACCCATGCATTTCGTCGTGGAGCAGTAAAGATGATGAGCAGCCCTTCTCATCTGCCCCATGAGAGCTCTATGGCTCGACATGAGAGATTGGGGCCAATAGTTCTAAAGGAAATAAAGTCACAAGAAATTCAGGATGGAATTCGGGGTTTGGCGATTTATGATGTTCCAGAAGAAAATGACTTAACTACATTTGAATAAATGTAGATTGCTATACCGTACTTAAAAAAAATAACACATACCCTGAAAATAAGCCCTAGGGTGTCTTCTTGAGGAAAAATAAATATTATTTATTTATTTATTATTATTTATTTATTTATTATTTATTTATCCCTGTCTTATTTTCAGGGAAACACGGTACCTCCAAATTTGTTCTTTTTACTTAAGATTGCTTTGGCTATAGTGGTCTTCTCTCATTCCCTACAAAGCACAGAATTATTTTTTGTAGATCTGTAAAGAATGATGGTACTTTGATAGGGATTGCATTAATTCTGTAGATCACTTTAGGTAGTATGGACATTTTAATGATATTGATTCTACCAATCCATGAGCATGTGTTGACATTATGCCTAAAATATATATAATTAAAACTCCCAGATAGGAAAAAAAACAATTCTATATGAAAAATCCATTTTTTTTAAATTTCAGCATACTACAGGAGTACAATCATTTAGGTTACATATATTGCCTTTGTCCCACCTGAGTTAGAGCTTCAAGTGTGTCCATCCCCCAGATGGTGTGCAAGATTTTTTAAATAAAAAGTTTATAAGATGTATTAATAGTTTTGTTTAATAAAGATAACTCTGTTTAATTAATTGGCTTTAAAAACTGTTTTAAATTAAATAAGTAAATGATAATTAAAAACTAAGTGGTTCTAAAAGTAAAAAGAAATGAAGGTTATAAAGGGTTTGTAAAAATCATAACATGTAAGTTGATTAAAGTTAGATGGATTTATTTATAAGACTTTATTAAAATTAGCTTTACCATTAACACACTAATGCAAAGGCACAGTTTGTTTTTCTCTTCTCTTTTCATATGATATTAACAGGAATATCAAAAGATTCTGTTCACCTTTAGAATAAACCGCTAAAAATAAAAGGGGGGAAGGAGAAGAGAAAGGTAGAGGGAGTCAGCTTTCTTCCTCTTTAACTTGTATTTAAGTTTGTCTATATTAGGTCTTATGATTGTTTGGAAAACTAGTCTCCTCTCTATCAAAGAATAAGATTTTTGCATTTTAAAAATCTTTGAATTATGAGTTTGGCTAAATTAATTTTATAGTAATCTTGTTTTGTGACAGCAAGTATTTTACAACAGACAATTTATGATTTCCTATTTAAGTTTTCACTAAAATTTAAAGTTACTAAAAATAAGAATTCTAGTCAATTCATGTGATTCTATATATAAAGTGTACCAAAGAATAAGATGTTTTCAATAAGAAACATTATAAAAGCATAAAGTGTGTTATTATTAAATATATATGTAATTTTATCTAATTCAGAGATTATTTAAAGGTTGATTAAAATACAAATTTGGGAAGAAAATGAAAACAAGATAGAAAGTAACTAGTAAGAGAAAAGAGATGTAAAAAGGCAATGGATATAGACATATTTTTGGTGAAAAAGATTAAACAGAAAGGAGAACAGTATTGTACATATAAGTAAGGATCTTGTGCAGAAACTTTTTGTCCCTAAATTACTGGTTATTTAGAAAGGAAAGTTAAGACAAAATAACAAGTTTTAGATATGTTTATAGATGGTCTGTGCAAGTTGGGATAAAGTCTATAAAAGGGAGTTTATAAAGGAATTTTATATTTGATCCAGAGGCTGTAAATTTTTTTAAAAATGCTTAAAACAAAGTTTTCTTGAGATATTAATTTGCTTTTAATGAAATTACATAATGTATTCATTTTGATTCCTAACCTGTTTCCTTTTTTTTAATTAAAATTCATATCACACTACAGAAGGCTTTTCTTTACGTTTCAGTAACTGGCCTAAAAGAAGCAACAAATGTATTCTTTATCAAGATAATTCCGGTGTCTTTATTAGGTTTTTGATGAACTATAACAACTAAACTTTAAAAGGGTTAAGGTTTATACCCCTATAACTTCCCATACCACCTTTAGAATCTTTTGATGACTTACAGTAATTTAGGAAAGAAAAAAGTAGAAAGACTCTAAGTACCAAATCTAAAGACTTACTATAAAGCAATGATAATTAATATAGTATGTCATTTGTATAAAAATAATTATATAATTTAGAAAGTTCTATGGGTCTAGAAATAAATCCACACACACAAAAAATTGTTTTCTTTTTTTCCACCAGAGGTGCTTATTTAAATAAATGGGGAATGATAGTATTTTAAATAAATGAAGTCAAGTCACTAGACACTAATATGGGAGAAAATTACCTTTGACCCATACCTGATATCATAAAGAAACATTTAAAGATAATCTCAGACATAAATATCAAAATGAAAATTGTGAAGTTTCTGGAAGAAAATAAAATGTTTTCATGGATTTGTGTTGGCAAATAATTCTTAGAGATTTAAAAATAGCAAAAAAATATTTGATTAATTAGGCACCATCAAAATTAAAGCTGTTGTTCATCCAAAGATACCATTAAGAAAACTAAAAGGCACCCCACAGACTGAAGAATGCTGTTTGTAATTCATATCAAATTAACTGATAAATATTCAAAAAATCACTCATCATCACTATTTGCCACCAGAAAAGGACACAGAAAAAAGAATAAAATTGCAAACAAAAACAAGAAAAGACTGATAATGCCAATTGTTTGCAAGGATATGAAACAACTAAAACTTTCATACATTGCTGGTGGAAATGTAAATAGTATAACTACTTCAGGGAACTTTTTACCACACTTCGATAAATTTAAATTTAGTCTATAAATGAGCACTGCACTATTGGTAATGTGCACATGAAAGCATATATCTATAAAACACTTGTTTCTTTATAGAATATTTATACACAATGATTACAAAACGAAAATAATAGATTAATAAATAATCCATTTCTTAGGATATTATACAGCTGCAAATGTATAAACTAATTGATACTGAAAATAGCATGAATGAACCTAAAAAATAGTAGAGTGAATGAAAAAAGACGGACACACAAAAAAGTACTATTGTGTAATCCCATTCGTATGATGTTCAAGACAACAACATGGTAAAGTTCATCATGGTCAGAAACGGCAAAAAGAAGCTACCTGAGGGCTCTAACTTGACTGTGGGTAGAGAGTACCATGTTTCCCTAAAAGTAAGACAGGGTCTTACATTTATTTTTCCTCAAGAAGACACCCTAGGGCTTATTTTCAGGGGATGTGTTTTTATTTTAAGTATGGTACAACAATCTACATTTATTCAAATATAGTTATGTCGTCTTCTTCTGGAACATCATCCTAATTCTTGAAACCCCAAATTCCATCCTGAATTTCTTGCGACTCTATTTCCTTTAGAACTATTGGCCCCAATCTCTCATGTCGAGCCATAGAGCTCTCATGGGGCAGATGAGAAGGGCTGCTTGTCTTCTTTACTGCTCTGCGATGAAATGCGTGGGTTGTGCAGATATGCTGCGTAGCCACGCCATCACTAGGTCTTATTTTGGGAGTAGAGCTTATATTGCACAAATGCTTAGAAATCCTGCTAGGGCTTATTTTATGGGTAGGTCTTATTTTCGAGGAAATACAGTAGTTTAGATGTGCAAAACAAATTTCAGATTTGTGCATTTTGATAAAATTATGCATAATTTATTAAAAATTGGTATAGCCTGGAATTGGGATGGGTAAAATATGAATACTGTTTCACTTTCTTAATAGGATATGAGCATGAATACTGTTTACTTCATCTTGTGTCAGCTTTAAGTTATGTTTTCATCAATTTAAATATTTCATTTAAATTATAACAATTTTTCATGTTTCTATTTACTTTTATAATTCTATATGTACCCATTTTCTCATTTTTAATACTACATATCTTTCCTCCTCCTTTTAATTTTCCTTAGCATATCTTACCAACATATCTGTTCATATTCTTTTCAGAATCAAAATCCCTTTTGATGTGAGTCTAAGATATTTTAGCATAATTTTCTCTTAATTATTTCTAAGTCTTAATTTTAGTTTCATCTTTATAATTTTTAAGGTCAAAATTGTTTTTCTACCTTGTTAATTAACTGAAAAATTTTCAGAAAATTTTATACTTAAATATATTTGTTACAAGTTAAGCCCTATACCATTTTCAAAGCAGGATGCAAATTTTGGTATGTAATTCCTTCATTCTTGTCCATTATTTATTGTTTAATATCCATTAGAAGATTTATTTTTTAATCAATTTTAGTATATATAGAAATGTATTTTTAAATTTCCAAAAGCATTTTTCAATCTTTTTATTAAGTTTTAACTTAATTGAATTATTACTGGATAACGAGTTCTGTGGTATTTGGCTATTAAATTTTTTCTTTGCAGAAGTCAGTTTTGTTGAATAATTTTCTTCATTTTCTTAAAAAGAGTGTACATTGTTAACTTTGGAGATAGACCTGAATCACAGATGGATTAGAAAAGCTCTATGTTTCTGGGGATGCCTACAATCTGGATCTCAGTCAGGACAAAGGCAGTAGGTTTCATAATGCACTGTTTAAGGTTTAAAACTCCCCTTGTCAAAGTTAGGTTCTTTAGTGTCTGTCTAACTAGTGTGACAAGGCTGGCTTGATTACTTAAAGAGTCACCGAAAGCTTTTAGGTATGTTCTCCCAAAGCCAAAATTCCTCCTACAGATGTTATTGGTTCAAGCCAGAGACTCAGCGTGTTCCCAGAGTACAGAGACTGGGTTCACGGGGAGCTCACTGTGGAAGTTTCTGGAATCCTGATGCTTGCATGTCTTTCCTCCGCTACTCCATATGCTTTGCCATTAAATAAAAGCCTCAGGTGCAATGCCCTGTAGTCTAGTCAATCCTAAAAATATCAGAACTGAGGAAAATAACACATGCATTTTATTAGGTTCACATTCTATATATATTCATTAAGTAAGGCATTCATTTTTGTTGGTTAAATTTTCATTTGTCTTTATGAATTACTTTATGATTTGTCATGTCATCCACAACATGTGAGGAAAACATTTTAAGATCTCTGAAAATGAATTTGAAAATTTCCTCCCTCTAATATTATCAATTTTTACTTTATATACCCTGAGGGTATTTTATTAAATTCATACAAATTTAGATTGTTTGACTTTCCTAGTGAGGTGAATATTTTATCATTAAGTAATGGTGCTTATCCTTCATAATTAGATGCATCTCTATGTATGTGCACATAGGTGTGTGCATGTGTGTGTGTTGTGTGTATGCTGATATTATCACAAATGCTGATGTTTCCTTTATAGTCGAGCATTTTCCTAGTATATGCTATACTCTGCTAACCATGTTAACCCCTCTGGATATTTATGGTTTTGGTGTAATAGCTACTATACATACATAATCGCTGGACATTTTTGGTGCCAGAAAGTAAAACAGTCACAAACCAGTCAGACTAGAAAACCCACCTCAATGTCTAAGAGTTATTCATTTGGCAATCCAGTATTCCCTTCAGATATTTCTACTGAGGTTTCAATATTTGGGTTGCTATCTGATCCATGTATGTCTTCACATCTACACTTCTTCCTTCTTGAAAACAAAATGTCCTAATCAAAATTGCTAATTCTTAGCAATTAGCAATTTACATCTCAAAAGAGATAGAAAATAAGACTTTAACAAAAAAAAAATAACTAAAATAGTCAATAGACACAAAGGCATGTCCTCTTAAAACTTAATAAAGGATAGCTGTTAATGGATTAGAGGAATTAATATTGTTTAAAGAGCCAAATTACCCAAAGTGATTACTGATTTAATATAATCCCTACCAAAATGGCAATGGTATTTTTCACAGAATTAGAAAAATAATCTTAAAATTTGTATGGAACCACAAAAGCCCCTGAACAGCCAAAGCAATCCTGAGCAAAAATAAGAAAGCTGGTGGCATCAAACTATCTAACTTTCAAATATACTACAAAAAGCTACAGTAACTAAAACAGCATGAAACTGGCATAAAAACAGACATATAGACCAATGGAAGAGAATAGAGGTCACAGAAATAAATTCATACACCTACAGCCAACTGATTTTCAACAAAGATGCCAAAACACACATTGGGAAAAAGATAGTCTTTTCAGTAAATAGTGCTAGGAAAATTGGATATCCACATGCAGCAGAACGAGACTAGCCCTCTACCTTCCAACATACACAAAAATAAAATGAAAATGGATTAAGACTTACATGAAAAACCTAAAACTACAAAACTACCAAATGAAAACATAGGGGAAATGCTTCATGACGTTGGGCTAGGCAAGGATTTTTTAAAAGTAAGACCTCAAAAGTACAGACAACAAAAGCAAGAGTATATAAATGGGAATACATCAAAGTAAAAATCTTTTGCAGAGCAAAGAAAACTATTAACAGAGTGAAAACACAAAGAACAAAATGCGAGAAAATACTTTCAAACTATACATCTGACAACGGATTATTATCCAGAACACATGAGAAACTTAATCAACAGCAAAATAAATAAATAAATAACCCAACTACAAAATGGGCAAAAGATTTTAATAGATAATTCTCAAAAGAAGTCATACAGAGGGCCAACGAGTACATGAAAAAATATCCAACATAACTAATAATCAGAGAACTACAAAGCAAAACCACAGTAAGATATCAACTCACTTCAACACAATGACTATTACCAAAAAAAAAAACAAAAAAAAAAACAAAACACAAGAAAACAAGTTTTGGGGAGGATGTGGAGAAAAGGAAATACTTACACACTATTGGTAGGATTGTAAACTAGTACAGTCATTATGGAAAACAGTATTAAGTTTCCTCAAAAAATTAAAAATAGAACTACTATACCATACAGCAATCCTACAGCTGGGTAATATAAACAAAAATGAAAAAAAAAAGAAAAAAAGAAATCAGACTGTCAAAGAGATATCTGCACTCCCATGTTTACTGAAGCACTATTCACCATAGACAAGATATGGAATCAACCTAAGTGTCCATTAATAGATGAATGGATAAAGAAATTGCTAGGCATCTACCCAAAGGAACAAAAGACATTCTATAAAAAAGACATCTGCACTTGAATGTTTATAGCAGCACAATTCACAATTGCAAAGATGTGGAAACCCAAGTGCCCATAATACATAAGTGGATTAAAATAAGGTATATGTATACCATGGCGTTCTACTCAGCCACAAAAAAATAATGGTGATTTAGCATGTCTTCTATTATACTGAAGCTGGAACCCATTCTACTAAGTGAAGTATCACAAGAATGGAAAAACAAGCACCACATGTACCCACCATCAAATTGGTATTAACTGATCAGTACTCAAGTGCACATATAGTAATAACATTCATTGGGTGTCAGGAAGATGAGAGGGGGTAGGAGGGGATGGGTATATTCACATCAAATGGGTGCGGTGTGCACCGTCTAGGGGATGGATGTGCTTGAATATCTTCAAGATCGGACTTGGGTGGGGTAAAGGCAATGTATATAAACCTAAACATTTGTACCCCCATAATATGCTAAAATTAAAAAAACTCAAAAACAAAGAAATTGTGGTATATATACATAATGGAATGCTACTCATTCATAAAGAGAAATGAAATTCTGTCATTTCTGACAACAAAGATGAAACTGAAGGACATAATGTTAAGTGAAATATGACAGACACAGAAAGACAAATCCCACGTGTTAAGTGGAATCTTAAAAGAAAAGAAAAGTTATGTTGTTATTATAGAAAAAGAGAGTAGAACTGTGTTTAACAGAGAATGGGGAGGAAATGGGGCAAATAAAGAGAGATTGGTCAGTGAGTACAAAGTTACAATTAGGGGGACTAAATTATGGTATTCTATTGCACAGTAGGGTGAGCATGGCTAATAGTAAAATATTGTACACTACAAAATAGCTAGAATGTTCTCACCACAAAGAAATGATAAATGCATGGGTGATGGAAACACTAGCTACCCTGACTGGATCTTTATATAACTTAGATATGTACCAAAACATCAAACTATAACCCATAAATATGTATAATTACAAATGTCGATTAAAAAAAATAAATAGTTTTTAAATGGCTAACATTGAGACATTCATTTTGATGCTCACATTAGCAGAAATGAGAAGACTGAACCAAACCTGGGGAAGACTGTCGCGCGCCCCTCGCCAGCAAGGACCACGCAACACTTGGAGTTCTTCTGTCGTGCTTTATTGGGGTTCCCTCTTACTCTTACATTCTGCGGAAGACCCAGCGCAGCGGGGAGCAGGCACTAATATACACTCACAA
>CAUYPO010075972.1:0-34318 GCA_963574435.1 Cheirogaleus major
TGCTCATCATCTCTAATCATCAGAGAAATGCAAATCAAAACCACAATGAGATACCACCTAACCCCAGTGAGAATGGCCTTTATCAAGAAAACCCAAAACAACAAATGCTGGCGAGGATGTGGAGAGACAGGAACTCTCTTACATTGCTGGTGGGACTGCAAATTAGTGCAACCAATTTGGAAACAATTTGGAGATACCTCAAGCAGATAGCAATAGAAATACCATTCGACCCAGCAATAGCACTGTTGGGCATCTACCCAAAAGAGTATAAGTCACTCTGTTATAAAGACATCTGCACCCGTATGTTTATGGCAGCACAATTCACAATTGCACGGTCATGGAAACAACCCAAGTGCCCGTCAATTCATGAGTGGATATCCTCCACTATGATTTTAAGTTACCAAAACCTTTATGCTCTTGAAGATTCTGCTATTGACTATCAATTATTATGTAGAAATACAACTCATACAATGTAAAATATTTATTGGAAAAAAGAATTTAACTTTGGCATGTTGAACTTATTAATCTTTATTCAAACAACAATGTCATAATATTGTAAGAGTTTGAATAAGTGAGGTCCTTCTGACATTAAAACAGTAATTAATTAAGGTTAATAATATGTGTCTAATAATCATTTTGCATCTTTCTGATAGCCAAATAAGTACAGAACTGAATGACCAAATTGCTTTTATATATATTCATTATGTTAAGTACCTGTGTTGATTATTTAGACTTATATTTGCAGATCTTAATTGGTTTTAATACTAGGTGTTCTTGCTTACCTATTGACTGTAATTAACTCAAATATTTTCATTTTGAAACAAACCATATAATTATAAATGTGAAATATGTTCATATTCAATTAAGTACATAAAAATTATATATATACATGATCTGAATATAAATTAATTTGTTTAAATTTGTGGACTAAATATAATTAATAACCAGAGGTTATGAAGAGTCAAAAGTATAACATACTAGTGATGTATAGAAGAACAGAGAGAGAGAGTATTCAACATTTGCTAAAAAGAACAGAAAAATTAGATTCAATTGAAATTATTTTTCCAAAATAGTGACATTAACATATCAAAAATTCTGAGGAAAATTAACAAGCTGAAAAATAAAGAAGGGAAAGCTAAATGAAACACTGGAAATGTGATAAATTAATGTAAATATACTCTTTCTGTGTGTTTGTGTATTAATGTATACTATGCTAATGTAAAGAAATGTTATTATTGTAAAACACAACTTTGCCTTAAGCTCATATGCCATAGCTATTTTTCTGCAACTTTCCATCACAGCCAGATTTGTTTAAATAGAAATATGGAACTATTGTATCTGCATCCTCACTGCCCATTTATTCACTTTTCAAAGCAATCTAATCTTATTTCAACTCTCACCCTTCCATAGATTCCTCTGTCAACAAGGTCACTCATGACCTTCATGTTTGTATAGTCAATCTCACTTACCCTTTGTGTGGCATTTTAGACTTTGACCATACTTTTTCTCTTGTTACTCTGATGTCTCAGTATTCTTCCTAGTGCTATGTCCTAATTTTCTTTTTTCTCTCCTCTTGTTTTATTTCAAAATATTGAGAGGTTACAAATGTTTTTGTTACTTAGGTACCTTGTATAATGCTTAAGTTGGGGCTTTTAGTGTACCCATCACCAGAATAGTGTTCATTGTACCTTATGGGTAAGTTTTTGCCCCTCCCACTCTCCCCTATTCTTGATTTTTGAATGTCCTATACATCTCTTTGTGGCTGTGTGTGCCCTTCTTTTAGCTCCCAATTATTAGAGAGTACATTTAGTGTTTGTTATTCTGTCCCTGAGATATTTGACTTAGGATAAAGGTCTCCAATTCCATTCAAGTTGCTGCAAAAAACATTATTTCATTCCTTTTTATATCTGAATTGTACTTCATGGTGTGTGTGTGTGTGTGTGTGTGTGTGTGCGTGCGTGTATGTATATATACACATTTTCTTTATCTACTCATGAATTGATGGGCAATTAGGTTGATTCCACATCTTTGAAATTGTGAATTGTGGTGCAATAAACATTTAAGTGCAGGTGTCTTTTTGATAAAATGACTTCTTTTCCTTTGGGTAGATACCCACAGTCAACATCATACTGAATGGGGAAAAGTTGAAGGTACTCATCCTAAGAACTGGAACAAGATGAAGGTGCCCACTGTCGCTACTTCTATTAAATGTAGTACTGCAATCCTAGCCAAAGCTATCCTAATTTTCTTACAAATTTTATAGTCATGCTTATTTAACTTCTTGCCTTTGTTCTTCCTAAATTCTAGTGTACTTTGAGCTTAACACTGTCTTCTCTCGGCTTTTCATACCATATATAATACTTGGGAGGCATTCTTTCTTTCATATAGCTCCAAAAACAATTTAAATTTTAATGATTCTCAACTCTGTATCTCCACCCTCAAAATTTTCTCAGTGTGAAACTGAATAAGAGTAGTAGAGAGAGTTAAAAAATAAAAAATTGACAAGGATATTAAATAATAGCAAGAGCAATGAAGTACTTATCTTTCTAGAAGAGATGCTATTAATGAAAGGCAAGAACTAGAATGATAGCTGATGTCCATTGGGTTGTATGCTTGGAGGAGATTTACTCTGATGATGGATGAGTATCAAGCATTTTAATATTTTGATGGAAACATGTACAGAAAGAAAAATAGTGAAAATAACAATACACTATGGATCATAGATACACCAAAATCCCTACAGAAGTAAGAAAGAATAGGGGCATAAAGTGCAGGTGGGGAAATTATCCTTGGGTACAAAAATGTACATTATTTCCTCAAAGACTGAAGGGATTAAAACAAGGATGATTATTCATATAGAGTTTATATTATAGACCAAGGGTAGGCATGGACCTCTCACTCTCAAGATTAAGCATCTGTTTATAATATGACTTTTCCTTCATTTAACTATGCCACAGTTTGTTCCTCAATAATATGTAATATGTAATATTATATATATTACAATTATATTAATATATTATAATTGTATATTATATTATAATAATATATAATAATGTATACAATCCTCTCCTTACATGACTATTGTTAAGATCACATAAAACAGAGAATATCTACAAATAATAAAGATATTTATAAACAATATTAGTCATAAATAACTATCTTGATAAAGAAAAAGGTTTTTGCTTATATTTTAGAGATGGCTTTTTTATTCATGAAATCATTCTTATGTGGTATGATCCTGTTCAAAATAACTTTCTAAGAAGATAAAATAACAAGATACATGTCAAAATCAATTTAATACATAGTAAATGTATTAAATACATATTTGTTTGTAAAATGTGACTCAAAATTATTTTAGTATTAAATAGTAGAAGTAGTGTTTAACTGTGATGGTTAACTGACTGTGGTCCTATAAAAGAAACTGAAAAATATGCACACATTTCTGAATTTCAATAGAACTTTGAATTCTAATTCAATTGGCT
Organism: Cheirogaleus major; assembly: GCA_963574435.1. Lineage (NCBI taxonomy): Eukaryota > Metazoa > Chordata > Mammalia > Primates > Cheirogaleidae > Cheirogaleus > Cheirogaleus major. Next base: position 3,483 of record CAUYPO010075972.1, read on the forward strand.
TATACCAACTGCACCCAGGTTGAGTTATATACATGTTTTTATAGCAATATCATTTGAATATGGTTATCAATATTCATTTTAAAACAAAACAATGTATTTTTGTCTTTATGGGAATTAGAATGGTGGAAGCTAGCTGATTCTCATCCATAGTAAACCTGGGAAAACAGTGATCAAGAGAATACTGATATTTTCTTGGAAAGATGATGGAAATTTCACAGTGTTCATGTTTGTCTAACCATAAGACTGAAAGAATACATTTTGAATTAAAAGCAATTGTGGTTTAAAAACACATAGTACATTAACCTACATATTCTATTGTCACTTATCAAGTAAATAAGTTGAATGTCTTTAGAAAAGAAAACCAAAACATTGCAATTAAGAAAACAGGATTAAGCCATTATCAAATTAGTCTAACCCAGTCATGACCTCAACAGATAAATTGATAAGGTGATGAAAGTTTTCATGAAAATTCACATAAACCTATCCTCTAAAGTTATGTTTTTCCAGGAAGCTATATAAGAACCAGGGCTATTATATTAAACTATAACATCAGTTGAAACTGTCTTGTCTAGATTTCTAAAATACACCAACAAAAATGTTAGGACAAATATGTTTAAGTTAAAAAATAAACACATTCTTCAATAACATAAGTCAATCACATACATTGGTTTGAACACTACAGCTTATATATTTGTTTTAAATTGTCCTCTGGGGGAATATAATGTTGAAATGTATTGACATAGACTAATCTTTTGAGCTTAAAATGTGCTGACCAACATACCCTTAGGAAGGTTTATTTATGGCTTAAATACATGGTGAAGTTTACTGAGAGGATTTGCAGATCTCATGGTCTGTCAGAAAGATTAAAGTGTAAAGTTTCTCTCATATCATTTATTAATTATATGATTTAAGTAATTGACTTCAATAAACCTCAGTTTTTCAGCCATAAAATTAAGATGATGATTCCTCCCTTCTTCATGTGTTGTGATACTAACAATACTATATAGTCACTGGATTATGGGTTATCAATTATTATAATGAATCTATTAATATGAAAAATTTTACACTATAAAATACAATTCATATATTTTTAAATTATTGTGAATGAATTTTTATAAATAAAAATAACTCACTATTTTTTTTCTCCTTTTGTATCTTCTTTCTGTTATGCATTTTACCTGTATTTCTATTATGTATTTTTGTGTATACCTGACAAGTTTATCTACAGATACTTCACAATCAGAAGGGTCAGCATTTCATTTTGCAGTGCCATTATCCCCAAAATGATGTTCTTTGTCCTCTAAATTCCATATTTCTCATATGCTAGATTCATTTTTCTTTCTATTTCTTATCTATTCTAATTTTCTCATAATCTTGGCCAACTGAAAAGACAAGTTTGTATGGCTTTTTCAAGGTCTAGTACCAATTGTGCTACTCCTTCTCCCAGCCTTCTTTTGTTCAAGTGCCATCTCTCTTCTTTTAGAATGTCTGTCTCTTCTATCTTTGAATTTGGTTGTGTAAAATCAAACGTGCACAGTCTCTTCTGTATCCCCAATGTGTTCTTAAAAATCATCATCATCTTCAAATATAGCATTATCTTCTTCACTAGAATGATATAGTCTCTTTGATATATCATTTTTGTAAAAATACTCTGTCATTTTTACAATTTTTAATCCAATTGAAATCTGCTTTAGTGTAACTGATTTATATTACTATCATGTTTATAATGTAGTAACCATAGTCCCCACTTTTATAATGCTAACTATGTACCATGTAACTAATCTAAGCATTTAACTTTCATTTGTGAAAAATAACATTAATTGACTCAAACACTCTTCCTTAGAACTACCACATCTCAGCCTTAAACCATCAATAACCCATGCTCCAGGTGATCACTTGCAACAGTGTGGAGTGGTATTAAGGCTTTAGCTTATCATCTTCTCCAAAAATATTGTCTCTTTGCTCTATTTCAGTGTCTTATTACGCCACTGAGATTATATTAATTTTGTAGAATCAATAGCTTGGTTTTCAATTATGATATAAAAAAATATGAATCAATACTAAAGCAGAAGAAGCTCACATTTGGCTGTTCACGTGGATTTTTGTCACAAGAGAGAAGAGGCATGACTCTCATGATATGCTGCATTTTTTCCCAAAATCAATATATCATGGAATTCCAAACCAAATAACAAGTGTCATTCTTAGCTTTGAAAAGCAGGTTAGTTTTCAATCAATTTGGAATTGGGGAAACAAATACTAGAAATAAATAAAGCATGGAGTATATTTCTCTTTTTATTTATTTTATTTGTTTAAATTTATGGATACTCTTTGAATATGACCCAGTCACTCAAAACATGCTGTACCACAAGGCTATGGCTTAGATAAGCAGACCTAAAAATACAGATGAAACCATATGTAAGAGGTTTCTCTAAAAAGAGAAGAAGAAAAAAACAATTTTCTAGGTGTCAAAGAGGCTTAGGTGCTATGGAAGACTTTAATACCGAGAAGAGAGTTCCAAGAGTGTACTCTCTTTAAAAGTTTACAAAAGAGATTTACTTTCTTCTTATTTTCTTCATAAAAGATACCTTTAAATGTTTGCAGGGGATGCCTAGGGATGTATTTTGGATAGTGTATGTGTAGGTAATTTTCTGAAAATTTTCATTAGGATACTAATGTAAATATTCTAGCCCACAGCATATGGTTTAATACTTATTGTGATAGGTAAGTCAGTATGGTTTATTGTAGAGTACTGATAAGAAATATTCAGAAATCATTTATTAATTAATAAAAACTTCACTACATTATTTAATAGAAACAAATCTTTCACCATTCTTGGGCGAAAATAAAGTAAAGATAGAAGAATCGTTTTACCAGTGGAATTAGTCATCATTTTAGAGGTTCTTCAGAATGTGATATAATCTACTTCTTCTAGATATTTTGATTTAAGTAATATTGAATCTAATTTAGTAATGTGGGATGTATTACATTCACATGCATTTACACATGCACACATTATTTGTATGCTACTAATATATTTATAGATAATGCATATATACTATGTATTTGTATATGTGTAATACATAATTTACAATTTCAAATAATACATATATTATTATATGTAATAATATATAGTATTTGTCATATATGATAAATATATATTGTACAATTTGAATCCTATAATGCAGCTTGGCAATGAGTTGAAGTTTTCAAATTGCTTCTGTGGCTCCCAGTCATAAGATTGTAAGACAATTGTCAGATAATTTGAAGAATGTCTTGCAAATGAGTTTGACATAGACACTTGCACATTGCATAGTTGACCTACATTGGGTTCAACTATTCTGAAAAATAAGCGCAAGGAGGAAAGACATTCATTTAGGATCCTTATGTGTTGGGTTAGTCCTCACTATAGTGTTGGAGACATTGATTTCAATAACTACAACCCCCAAAAGAAATTGTCTCTGAAATTATAAGTATGTATAGTTTCTTGACTTTAAGGATTTAGCTTGTTTAATCACAGCTTTTCTAAACAGAGATAAAAGTGGAAAACTTATCACTTTGCTGTGAGTTTTCCTTACCTGTACTTAATTGTTAAAGACATTTTTCTACCTAGTCCATATGACTATTGATGTCAACAGTTGAGGTTATGAAAACTAAATATAAATGGACTGAAATAGGAAGATTTTGAAAAGGTGATGATCATCAAAAACTTACTAGGTGTTATCCAAAAACTTACAGTCTGATTGAGAGAAAGAGGAGGGAATAGGCAACTTCCATACAGTAAAGTAAGTGGTAAGGAAATGTAAAAAAAGTATCCTATGTGAAGATGTGAATGAGCACATAATCTAATCAGACATGGAGTCTAATCTAGATGGAGAAAAAGAAGGTTTATCAAAGAAAGGACAAATAATTGTTTTGCTGTTAAGGAGAGTAGAAGAAAAGAAGCGATGACACAAAGGCCTTTGTAGGCCAGAACAAGCCAGTGGGTTTTGTTCAGCTTAATTGTAATATGCAAAGAGTTTAGGAGGAAAGTATAGGTAACTAGGAAAAGATGATAACAGACAAGTAAGCATAGTAAAGATCTTGAAGAATATGAGGCTCAAGCAGAGGGGCATGAGGAAATATAAAAGGGATTTTAATTAGGCAGTACTATAATCAATTTAGTATTCAAAAAGTCATTCTTGCTATAGAGTTCAAAAATAATTAGAGAGGAATAGAAAGCTTAGAGCTGGGGATATTTTAGTCATTTAAAAAGGATATAATGATGATATTAACGGATGTAATGATAGTTTGATGGAGAAAACAAGTGGATTCTAAACTATTGAGAACACTGAAGATAGGATTTGTCGTTACCCTCGCTATGACTAAGGGAGAAGGAAAAATCAAGGGGGTCACATAGGACTGTAGTTCAGGAAACAGAATGGATTATCATGGTGCCTCTCACCAAAACATGCGATTTTAGGAGGAGATATTATGGAGAGATAGGGTGCATAAGTAGTTAAAATTGTAATTTTTGAGTTTGAGATGTCAATGGCACATTCAAGGGGAAATATCAGTAGGCTATTGGATATAATGTGTGCATTGATGTACAATATTGGTTACAGATACAAGTTGAATTAATTTTTTCTGGTGGCAGTCATTAAAACAACAGAATTGAAGACAGAGTTTCTAATTTTCTCATTACTTGGGATTAAGTAAATGACCATAGTCAGCTATAAATAAGGTATTAACATTTAATCTGACTTATATTCTTTTATCTTTGACTTGCTGCATTTCTTCTCAACCTAAGTTTATGTAAATATGTTCATTTTCTCAAGGCCTATAATTGTATGTAAGTTATTAGTTCATTATAGGTATAGATTCTTTCAACTGTATTGCACACTACTTCCTTTAAGTGTACTTTTCAAAAAAGGAACTTGATGAACAATTCACACTCAACCAACAGATAAGACATTTCTCTGTATTAACATACACTTTCAGGCTCTCTAATTTTGAAGGATTTGTTCCGAGTATCTTCTACGTGTGTTTATTTGGATCAGTGGTTTGCATGTAATTATCTTTTTAAAAAATATGTTACCCTTTGTGGAAAGAATAATATATATTTTTTTACTCTCTAGTGGAAAGAATGGTATCTTTTGGAGGAATGTCAGCTAAAAACAAATCCCCAGATTCAAAAATCACAAACATTATAAACCTTTTAAATATATTCCCATAAACTATAGCATAGAAATTTACAATTAATCAGTTTACCTTCAATATCATGTAGGCAGCATTATCATGTCCATGACTGAAAATTATGGTAGTGCAAAGATTAAAAGATTGACAAGACCTAGTATTGAGTGGTAATTCTTTCTTACCATTGCACTTTAGCTAACTTAACTATCAAGTGGGCTATTTCACTTCTCTAAAAGTTCGTTTTCCCATCTAAATGGCAGGAAAGGAAACCCTTGACATTCCAACCAACATAAGAAGGTTGTTGTATAGATTAAAATTAAAATAAAAAGAGATTATGTATGTGAAAGCACTTTGTAATCTGCAACTATAATATAAATACTGTGTACCCTCTGTATCCATGTGTTCTGTATCTGTGGATTCAGCCAACTGTGGATTGAAAACACAGTATTCAAAAAAAATTTGTGTCTATACTGAACATGTACAGACTCTTTTTTCCTGTCATTACTCCCTAAGCAGTACAGTATAACAACTCTTTATATGCCATTTACATCGTGTTAGGGACTGTATGTAATTTGGATATGATGTAAAGTATGCAGGAGGATATGCATAGGTTATGCAAGTGGTATACGATTTTATATCAGGAATTTGAGCATCCTTGAATTTTGGTATTTGTGGGAGATGCAGGGACCAATCCGCCAGGTATACTGAGGGACAACTGCATAAAGAAGTGTCACTACAGTGTTGGCTTTGCTGTTGTGTTCTGGAACTTATGATCCACCGCATCAATCTGTTTAATGCTGTGCCTCCATTCTGTCACCATTAAATCACAAGGACTGATTGTAACTAAATTTACTGCTAAAGCCATTTTATTTCCCACTTTGCCTACAATTTTCTCTATCTCAGGCAATACTGATTAGGATTTGAGCTTTATAAATTATTTTCCATTGAGTTCCTGATTTAGGGTTGATACAATTTTGGTTGGAGAACTATCCTTTGATTCTGCATTGATAATGTGTGAGAGCTTTTGAGATTTCATAAAAATGTATCAACCAAATATTCTAGGAAGTCTGAATTAATGGTATAACAATTCTGAACAATTTTTCATATTTTTTTCTTTTTGTTTTAATATTACAGGGGTACAAATGTTTTTGGTTACATGGATCACTTTTGTAAGGCTTAAGTCAGCATTATAAATGTGCCCATCGCCCAGATAGTGTTCTTTGTACTTGTTCCGTAGGTTTATGAAGTCCATGAGTCTCTTGGTGGAATCTGGGTTTTTCTAAATACAAGATCATATCATCAGCAAAATGCATACATTGTCCTCCTCTTTCCTGATATGAATACCCTTTGTTTCTTTCTCTTTCCTGATTGCTCCAGCTTGGACTTCCAGCACTATGTTGAATAGAAGTGGTGACAGTGGGCACCCTTGTCTTGTTCCAGTTCTTAGTGGGAATGCTTTCACCTTTTCCTCATTCAGTATGATGTTGGTTATAGGTTTGTCAAATATGGTTTTTATGATTATGAGGTATATTCCTTCTATGTTTATTGAGGGTCTTTATCATGAAAGGGTACTGGATGTTGTCAAGTGCTTTTTCTGAATCTATCGAGATGATCATGTGGTCTTTGTTCTTGGTTCTGTTTACGTGGTGAAACACATTTATTGATTTCCATATGTTGAACCATCCTTGTATCCCTGGGATGATGCCTGCTTATTCAGGGTGGATGATGATAATTTTTTTGATGTGCTGTTGAATTCAGTTTGCTAGCATTTGGCTGAGAATTTTTTGCATCTATATTCATAAGGGATGATGTTCTGTAGTTTTCTTTTTTTGCTGTGTCCTTTGTTTGGCTTTGGTATCAAGGTGATACTAGATATGTAGAATGACTTGGGGGAGGATTCCCTCCTTCTCAGTGTTATGAAATAAATTCTGCAGTATGGGTACCAGCTTTTCTTTGTAGGTTTGATAAATTGTGGCTGTGAATCCATCTGGTTCTGAGTTTTTCTACATTGGAAGTTTTTTACTACTACTTCAATTTCTTTGCTTGTTATTGGTCTCTTCAGGAGTTCTATTTCTTCCTGACTGAGTCTTGGGAGGTTGTATTTCTAAGAATTTGTCCATTTCCTCTATGTTTTTGAGTTTATTTGAGTAGAGATTTCCATAGTATTCACAGATACCTGTTCTGTGGTATTATTTATAATATTTCTTTTTTCATTTCTGATTGAGCTTATCTGGGTCCATTTTCTTCTATTCCTGGTTAATCTAGCAAGAGGTCTACAAATTTTGTTCATCTTTTCAAAGAAACAACTTTTTGTTTCATTGATCCTTTGTATTTATTTATTTATTTTTCCATTTCATTTAGTTCTTCTCTGACCTTTGTTATTTCTTTTCTTCTGCTGGCTTTGGGTTTGGTTTGCTCTTCCTTTACTAGTTCTAGTAAGATGTGTTGTTAGATTGTTAATTTGTGATCTTTCTGGTTTTTTGATGTAGCATTTAAGGCCATGAATTTTCTCCTTAGTAATGATTTGGCTGAATCCCATAATTTTTATAGCTTGTGTCTGCTTTGTCATTCAATTCAAGAAATCCTTTAATTTCTATCTTAATTTAATTATTGACCCAATAATTATACATCAACAGGTTGTTTAATTTCCATTACTTTGTGTAGAATTGAGTGTTTCTCTTGTTTCTCTTATTTCTAGTTTTATTCCACTGTGGTTTGAGAAGATACATGGTATGATTTCTATTTTTGAATTTATTGAGACATGTTTTGTGGCCTAAGATATGATCAATCTTAGAGAATGTTCCATGTGCTTATGAAAAGAATATATATTCAGTAGTTTTCTGGTAAAATGTTCTGCACTTGTCTGTTAGTCCCATTTGTTCTAGAGTCCCATTTAAGTACAGTGTTTCTCTATTTTCTGCTTGGATGATCTGTCCAGTTCTGTCAGAAGGGTATTGAAGTCCCCACCAATTACAATTCTGCAGTTTATCTCTACTTAGATCTACTAGGGTTTGCTTTATGAATCTGGGTGCTCCTGTGTTAGATATATAAATATTTAGGATTGTTATGTCTTCTTGTTGAATTGCTCCCTTTATCATTTTATACTATCTTTGTCTTTCTTTACTATAATTGATTTAAAGTCAATTTCATCTGATATTGGAAAGCCACACCTGCTTTCTTTTGGTTTCCATTTGCATGGAGAATTTTTTTCTATCCCTTCACCTTGAGTCTGTATGAGTCCTTTTGAGTTAGGTGTGTTTCCTGGAGACAGCAAATACTTAGGTTTATTTTCTTTTTTTTTTTTTATCCATTCAGCTTGACTATGTCTCTTGAGTGGGGCATTCAGACCTTCACTTTGACTGACATAGTTAATATGTGGGATGATGTTCTGATCATCTTTGTTGCTTTGTTTTACCTCTCGTGCTATTGTTTTATATAAGCTCTGACCAGCTTTTGGCTGGTTTTACACTGGTGAGTGTCTATTCTGCTGATCCATGTATACTGCAGATCTGAGTATTTCCTACAGGGCAGGTCTGATCTTGACAAATTCCCTCAATATTTGCTTATCTGGAAAAGTTTTTATTTTTCCTTCATATACAGAAACTTAGTCTTACAGGATACAAAATTTTAAGCTGGGAGTTTTCTTGTTTAAGAAGACTTAGGAGGGAACCCCAATTCCTTCTGGCTTATAAGGTCTCTGTTAAGAAGTCTGCAGTTAACCTGATGGGTCTTCCTTTTTAGGAACTTGATATTTTCACCTTATGTCTTGCAGGATTTCCTCCTTCATGTTGACTTTGGCCAGTCTGATGACTATAAGTCTTGGTAACTGCCTCTTTGCAATGAATTCCCCAGGTGTTCATTGAGCTTCTTGTACCTGAATGTCTAAATCTCTAGCAAGACCAGCGAAGTTTTCCTCAATTATTCTCTCAACTAGGTTTTCCAACCCTTGTGCATTTTCTACTGCACCTTCAGGGATGTCTATTATTATTATATTTGGTCATTTTACATACTCTAATATTTCTTGTTGGCTTTGATAATTCCTCTTAATTCTTTGTTCATTATTTTTGACTGATGGGGTTAACTTCAAAAGAATTGTGTTCAAGCTCTGAAATTCTTTCTTCTGCCTGGTCTTGTCTATTTTTAAAACTTTCCCCTGAGCTTTATATTTCCTTAAATGAATTTTTCATTCTAGAAGTTCTATTTTTTTTAATATGACAACCTCTTTAATTAATTTTTCATTCATTTTCTGAATTGTATTTCTGTTTTTTTAAGTTAGTTTTCCATTTCCATTTTCTCTTGGATTTCATTGAGCTTCCTCACAATCCATATTTGGGATTCTTTATCTGTCATTTCAATATTTTTTTTTTATCCATTGCTAGAAAGTTGGTGTGCCCCTTTTATTGGTGTCCTTTTGCTCTGATTTTTCATACTTTCAGAGTTCTTTCTCTGATTCCTTTGTATCTGGAGCAGCCATCACTTCCTATTTTTGGATTTTCTTTTGTTTAGTTGGGGCTTTTTCCCACCTCACTCATAAGTGTGTGTCTTTAGCAAATGTTGCTTAAAAACCTTTGGCTTTGCTTATGAGTGCCTTGATGATGATTTAGGTTCTGGATTGATGCCTTGGTTTTAGATATCCCCTTTGTGGTGGTTTTTTCAGTCGCTTGTTGTTGTAGACCGTATCACTGGTGAGTTACATGTGTGGGCAGGTTGCTTGTCTCTCTTTGATGAGGGAAGTTGAAGGTCTTTAAGATCCTTTCTCTTTTCCTAGCTCTATGGTCTTCTTAACAGTGTGATTTGTATGGGCATTCCCAGTTTAATCTCTGAGACAGTATGTGGTGCTTGTGAGTAAGAATACATGGCACCTGTATGATTTAGTCACTAAACGATGTAAAGGACTGTGCAAATTGACCTCCCTCTCAGTAGGTTGGAGTTGCCGGAAAGAATATGCTACAGTCTTGTTTTTGAGGCTTGTGACTGGCTCTAGCCACTCAGGAGAAATACTTGAGTGTCCTAGGTTGTGGGCAGGGCCCTGAAACTTCCAGGTGAATCCTTATTCTCTACTACAACAGAGGCGGGAGTGAAGCTGAGTCGGGTGAGTGTGGTGAGACTTCCTTCAGGCTCCACAAAACCTGGTAAGATAGCTGTCTAGGCAGTAGTCAAAGGTCCTTCTGGGGCTGCTGGGAATAGCCAGCAGGGAGGGGCTGAAGTGACCCCACCCACCCAGAAAATCTTCTGGGAATAGGCCTATCTGAGTTTCACAATCTGACTGTAAGAGCAGGTTTCACCCTTCTCACCTCAACCCCCCCACTCCACATCTCCCTTGAGTGTCTGCCATTTGGCAGGAGCTCAAACTAGCTGAGCTCCCCCATGATGGGTCTGTGGGCTGGGAGCTTCGCTGTCCAGCATCTCACCTTGGGCTGAGAGCACAGACTTGTTATTGGGGAAGTGACACTTCATGAGTATGCAGTGGCTGGGATCCACACTGCACTCTTTCCAGTTCTGCTCACATGGGCTCCCACTCCTTCAGAGATTAGTTCGCAAATTCCCCTTTATTCCCCCAAGCAACATGATCGAGTTCTGGGGGTATGGGATCTGGCCTGTAGGACTATCTCTGCATCTCCAAAGATCAATCCCTGACTGTTCCAGGGGGAGATGTGCTGGTCCTGAGTTGCCTATAGGGTGTTCAAGCAGGTTTTATGTCCTTCCGCTTTGGGGTATGCCCTGTTCTGATGGAGCAACTGAACTGGTGAGGAGGGATCCCACAATCTGAGCACCCCTTTGTCCATTGCAGGTCTTTAAGTGGACAGGTTTGAGCCCTATTCTCTGTGGAAACCCCGGTGTGATAGATGCACCACTGGAGGGGAAAGAGAAGCTCCTGAGAACCCCAGCTCAGTTATCTCTCTCAGCAGCCTTGTGCAGGGGAGGGAAAGGGGGTGAAAACAATTTGAAAGGAGGAAAGCTAGCTCTCTGGTCATCTCTGTCCCTCTCTCTGGGAGGCACTCTGCATAGAATATATAGGCTCTGGGGTGACATAGATCTCCCAGGACCCACCGGTCCCCTCTGACTAATACAGTCTGGGCTGGAGTTGAGAAATATTTGTGTGGGAACGAGAAAGACGGAAATTGAGGGGCTAAAGCTGCCTAAGAAGGACAAACACACACTGTGAATGGAGAAGCAATATGGTTCCTGCTGTCTTGGCTTGAGTCTGATGGGAAGCACCCCAAGGGGGCTGGCAGCCTGGTGCTTTGTCCTCAAGAAGCTCACACTTCACTGGCAGCAGCAGCTTTGGGGCTCATGAGGCTAGAGAGGCTCTCCAGCAACTCAAGAGCCTGCTGACTGCCAGAGATGTGAGAGAGGAGGGAGAAACAAATCACTCCACCTTCCCTTTTTGCTGGACTCCAAGCCTCTCAGGGGTTGACCTCTGCTGATATCTTTCTCCATCTTGTTTTGTTCCACAGCTTCTTCCTGTGGAATTTCTTTTATGTTCTGACACTTTTCCCCTAGAATTGCACCCAATCTATGTCTGTTTCTTTGTTAGTTTTTTTCTTTTTTCTCTAAAATGTTTCCTTGTTTCTGAGATGATCTGTCAGCTGGTATCTCAGGTCAGCCATCTTTGGTCCAGAATTTTTAACATATGTAAGGCACTTTTTTTTTTACGTATGTTTTCAGTATCGATCCTCAGTGCTATAGAATCAAATTACTGTAGAAACAATGCCACTAGTAAGATACATAAGCTGGCCTTACAAAATAAATTGCCACTAACTTGTAAGCAAATTGATTGTTATGTTTTTGACATCCATATATAAAGTGATGAAAGGTAGTTAACATTAAAATATTCCTCATTGGTAAACCCTCACTTTCATACTTAATATTTTATAATGTCTAATAGTTGTTACAACATCATGCCGGTTACTGAGAATACACAGGACCAACATAGAGATAGTGGCATTCCTTAGATGCATGCCTCTAACTGCAAAAGTTGTCTCCTCAAGCACATACTTCCTTTGTAATTATTCTTTCCTTACTCATTTCTACAGGTATTATAACTTACAATATATCATGTTAAAGGTCTAGTCATTACTTTGATGCATGAGATTCATTTTACTGGTTAGAAAGGCATAGCTGTTATAGCAGTTTTAATCAAATACATAATTTAGGCAGATATGTAAGAACATTTTTTTCTACACATTAATGTACTTCTATGATGCTGCTTCTATGTAGTTTAGCTAATAAAACCAAGAAAAACAAAAAAGGAAGGTTGCTTGATGATAAGGATAAACTTTTAATTACAAATCCAAGTTTGTATTTTTTGTATCACTAAAGTGAATAAAGGAGCTTGCAGGATATGAAATGTATAAAGATTATAGAGTATATTAGAAAGAAGAGCTGAAAAGAGAATCAGGAATTTTTATTTTAGTCAAAATTCTACCCTAATCTAGGCAGGTGAGCTTGTGGTTGTTTATGGCACTGCACTGAATTTCCTCAATTAAAAATGAGGGCTTTAGATTGCCAGATCTCAAAAGCCATTCCATTAAAAAAAATGCATGTATATATACATACATACACATATATATATAATTATAAAATACATTATTTTTAAGGCTATTGACTTAAAATTTCATAATGTTTTCTAGCGTAGATTGCACATTACATACAAATATGTCTAATAAAAATTACTTCTATAAGTATTGTTTTTAAAAAATATAATTGCTGTTTTTAATCTTTACATTTCCCTACAAGAAAGAGTTGAAAGCGATACATGAAGAGGGTATTATTCCTACATAAGTCTGATATAGTAAAATAATGTAGTCAAATATCAAATCTTACTGTATTTTATTTACTTGTATAATTTAATTGTGAGGCTTGGTGAGGTAATTAATATACACAGTCCACCACTTACTGGCTCAGTCAGAACCAGTTCAATGGCAGATACCTAAGTCTCGATCATAATATCTCACTACTGCAACATATTTCTCAGTTTTTAATTTTATACTAGCAATGAAAATCTGAAAATCTAGTAATACTGATTGCAACAGACTCGTGCCCTCCTACCTCTTGGCTTTGCATGACTGTGTGCATGTTAATTCTATTAAAGTAGTGACATTTATGATTGAGGTTGCTCTGCAGTCTTTCATTGAGGATATTTTGGTTCTTATCATAAATATTATGGTTGTACCCTGGTCACATACATGTTGTAGCTCCTGTGGGGATTGTGGTTGCCTGAAAAATCTGTATCTGGGGAACACTGGAATAACCCAAACTAAATAGATCTACTGGATTATCTTTAGTCTATAATTATACATTGAACTTCCAAAAAGCGTAAAGTATATAATCACATGAGGGATTAAGTCAATTAATTCATTCTCTAGAATAGACTTTTTAGGTGTAAAAACACTTACCTAATAGTTGTGTGACCATGATGATGTTATTTAAACTTCTCAAGGCTTCTTGTGCCCACATGTAAACTGAATACCCTGTATATTAGTTTCCTAGGTTGCCATAGCAAATTGCAACAAACTTGGTGGATTAAAGCAACAGAAAATCATTCTCTCACAATTTCAGAGGCTTATAAGTATGAAATCTACATAGCAGCAGGGTTAGCTTTTTTGAGAGGCTCTGAGGGAGAATTGTTCCATGCTTCTCTCTGCAAACTTGGCAGTGCCCCACTGCCCTCAACACCCTTGTCGTCATTTCTCTTTTATCTGAAGGTTGTCACATGTTTTTTTATCAGAAAAAAGTTATTTTATCAGAACATTTCCTGCCCTTGGAATCCCAGAAGTTTGTCCACCTTTTTTCTTTCTATTATATCTTTTTTCCTTTCAATCCAAGCTGGCAATATTTCAGATGTTATAACATTCTCAAACACTTAGTGAATCTGCTTTGTATGAGGAGGTCCACACCATTAAACAAAGGGTTTATGCACTTCCTAAATAACTCCATCTCTATTCCTGGCTTCTACTAAGATGATTGATGGGATCTATGAATCACACACCTAACCTGTTCAACAAGTCTGTTCAGCCATACCCTTGACCCTTTCTCTTCATCATGCTCTTTCAACAGTGAATTTCATAATTTTACCATCCTTTGCAATCTAGGTGGACTAAAAATCTCCCATATCATCAAGTGCTGGTTCTTTCTTATAAGGCAGCTCTATCTTCAATTTGTCTCTTTCTTTTTACATTTTATTATAGACAACAAAGAGAAACAGAACTGCACCTTCAGAACTTTGCTTGGAAATTTCTCAGTTAAAAATTTAAATATATCACTTACAAGTCCTACTTTTCACCCAATGGTAGAACACAATTTAGCCACAATTTCTTCCTCTTTATAACGAGGATTACCTTCCCTCCCATTTACAATAACAAGTTTTCATTTTCTTCTGAGATCTCACCAGCAGCACCTTTAATGATCATGTTTATATGAGCATTTGTTTATAAAATTATGTGTTCTTTAAGGTAACAGAAGCTTTCTCTACAGTGTTTTTCATTTTTTTCTTAGCTTCATCAGAATAATCTTTAACATCTATGTTTCTACTCATCATCACTTCAAGATATCTAGGCTTTTTCTATCTTGTGTCCCCAAATTCTACTGGCTTCTGTTAGCAAATTCAAATCACCTTCTGCATTTGTAGGTATTTGTTACAGTAGCATGTTATTTTCTGGTAGCAAAATTTGTATTATTTTCCTGGGGCTTCTATAACAAATTTCCACAAACTGGGTGTTTTAAAACAACAGAAATTTATTCTCTCAAAGTTCTGGAGGCCAAAAGTCCAAAACCAAGTGTTAGCAGAATTGGCTCCTTTTGGAAGCTCTAAAAGAGAATCTGTTCCATGCCTCTATACTCTGTATCTTATAAGGATACTCTTATGGGATGTAGGGCCTACCCTAGTTCAGGAAAATCTCATCCAAAGATTTTTACTTTAATTAGATCTGCAAAGATTGTTGTTTCAAATAATGTCACCCTCACATATTCTGGGAGATAGAATTTGAAAATATATTTTGGGTGTCAGTATTTAACTCTAAACATTATTATTAACTAGTTATATGGTAGTTTGAAAATTAAATGTGATATAGTATTTGGCATGCAATATACCTCAATAAAAACAGCATTAATAATTGGTATTTATTACTTATTCAATTTAGCACTATCATATTCCTACAGTAACTGTCAAAAGAATATAACAAAATATTATGAAAATACAAAATGATATAATTTACTTGTTGAATGAAGTAACAATGCGTGGTACAAAACCCAAATGTTAAAAGAATTTAGAGAAAAAAGACATCAGTGATAGAGGACTATTTTTTGGTAAGTGGAGATACTTAAAGAAATAAAATATAAGTTCAGTAGGTTTTAGACAATGGTGCAGGATGTTGTGATTTAGGTGGAGAGCTCTAAGTTTTGGATCATAGGTGGATCATAGGTGGCAATTATAGATGTGAGTATAAATTTTAAATTATGGCTGTGCTATTGAATACATTTTATGAACAAAATATAGTTCCAGTGGTATCAGAAGAATGAGAAAAGATTGAAACAGTTGGCAGGGAACTTGTCTATTTAATAGTTTATGTTGGCAAACCTACTACTTATGATTAGGTTTGGCTAAAAATAACAAAGATTACAGATAACAATGTCTGGACAAAATAGAAATTTCTTTCATGGAGCTATTCAGTAATGTAGAAATTGAGTGCAGTGTGGTGCTTTGATCCACAAAGCACAACATTCATTACTTTTGTCTTGTCCCACCTTACATAGCCTCCATTACCAAGGTCAGCTCACTTCCAAGTTGGGCAATACAACACAGCCATCCAATTTTCATTGCTTTCATCAGAAAGGAGCAGAACAAAGAAGAAAGGATAAAAGTGGTATGCCAGCTAACATTTACAGAATGTTCCTGGCAGCTGCATATGCCTCCACTTACTTCCCAGTGGTCAGAACATTTTTGCATAACTCTACCTAACAAAGGAGGCTAAAAAATATTTCATTGGCAATAAAGTATCTCATAATCCAATGGTATCAAATGTGAGGAAAATATATTAGGTTTCTACCAAAATCTATCTGTTTAGAAACTTACATACCCATCCCACCATTCATTTTTTCTGTTGCATGCATTCAACCTTACTCTTAGGGGAAAAACATTCCAAAGCCCTAATTACCACCAGTGGGGTGGGGTGGGGGGGATCACTGAATGGTTCATTGAGGAGGCACGTCAGGGGTATGTAACAGCTAGAAAGGGTAGAAAGTATATGTTCTTGCTTCTTAGTTATGTTAATAAATATTGAGAGGAGGTCTCTGGTTAGGAAGAAATGAGCCCTGGTGTCTCTGCACACAAACAATTAAAACAAGAGTCATTGTTCATTGGTCAGACCAGTGGCATTCTGGCATAGTGGGATCACTTAAAGATAACTATATTTTTAATAGCTTTTGTTGGTTAATATCCCCTATACAAGTCTTAATATCTCCTATACAAGTACTATTCTAGGTAGAAACATTAACTTTACACCAATAAATTAAAATTCAGGTTATATGACCCTAACACATTCAATATACAATTTTATCAAGGTAATAAGTAACCCATTTAAAAACCGGCATTTAGAAAAAGGAAGAATGGGAAACACAAGGCTATCATTAGTCCAGGAAGAAATTGAAGGCTTTTTGCACTGACAGTGTAGTTAATTCCTGTTAGACCATCTGTTAGTGGCTGGATTTGCTCTCTGGCAGGAGTTACCTTTTTCATTGTCCTCTATGGCCTCTGGATCCTTCTTTCTGGAAGGTTTATTTTTGTCCATTATGTGCTCTGTCCACATGTGAAGTGGGCAATGAAACAGATGTCCTTTTAAGAGGCTGAAGTGCTGTAAAATGACACTTATATAGATATAGGTTTGTTGGCTTAGGGATTGTTTTGAGGGGTATCAGGCTAGACTTGAAATATTTTTATTTGTTTATTTTTTGTTTTGTGTGTTTTATTTTTGAAATGCAATTTCCAAAAGAATCCCTTTATTATATAATTCTTTTTTTTAGCACTCAACATTATAAAATGTGATATTACAAAATACATTCATATGCTTTAGTATAATTCTTACATATAATTCTTATAAATTGAGGATATTACAATTCTTCTTGTAATACCCTCACTGGCATGTATATATATAAGTGTGTGTGTGTATATATATGTGTGTGTGTGTGTTAAATCTGAAACTGTAATGAGTTTGAAATACTACCTTATTTGCTCAGTAGATAGATAGATATTAATACATAGATAAAGAAATAGATAAGTATATACATATAGATTAGATAGATAAAAGGTAGAGGCATAGATCATTAGATGTATATAAATACACATGCACACACACGCACACACAGATACACTAGCAGAAACACCAGATATGATGAAGAACAAAAGCAGCAACAACCTTTTTATTTACTCACAGAACACTATTTCCCTATGTCCCAATCCCTCTTGAGAGCCAAATCTACCCTGCACATACAGAGTGACCTACATCATAGCAGAGAAATTCCAAAATTATGAATCTTGAAACTTATGTAGGAACCTGCACATCTACCCCTCTAGAGTTAAAAGAAGGAGCTTATCTTTTATTCCAGAATGTAAACAGATCTCCTCTTGAGGGAAGAGAAGAAATTCTATAACCAGGAATTTAAACATTGGATGATGAGGATGAAAGAAAGGCTGATTATCCTTTGAACAGAAACAGACATCTCTCGTGAAAAGGAGATGAAAGACTTCATATCTACCACCCTTAGAATCCAAAGAGTGGATAGTTCTGGAGAAGAAGAAAAGAAGACATTCTCTATCATTACAGTATGCTAATTTATTTTGCTTAGGAGGTCCAGGCCAAGCAGAAATACCAAGAAATCCAGGGAGGATTGCCTTACAACACCATCAATCATCTTATTTGATATAATCTTTAAGTATGAAGATTTATGTGGTTTAGATTTCATTCATACTCTCGTCTTTCCTAATTATGTTATTCCTAACCAGAAATAAATTGAAAAGGAGAGGTTGGTGTGAAATAGCAATTCAAATTGTATATTTTACCTAGGGTAGGTCCATTGTTTGGCTAAGAACACATAATGACAGATTCTGAAAAAGACCTGAGGCATAGCCTTATCTCCTGCTAAGTGCTTAGAGCTGCTTCCCCTGAGTTACAGCAGCAGTGGCTTTTCAACCTGGCAATTTGCCACATTAGTGAACTGCTGTTAATGAATAAGTGTATGCTTCCTTCAAAGAAGGCCTTCCCTAACCTAATTGTACTCTTCTTCAACTTTCTCTCAGCAGGTGGTTATCTACATGTTAAATTAGTATCTTCCTTATTAAACTTTGCTTATAGCAGCAAGAATAGTAAATTTGTAATATATTTTTATTTTATTAAAATTCTCTAGTGTACAATTCCAAGATCAATGTGTCAACAGGGTTGATTTCTTCTGAGGTTTCTCTCCTTGGCTTGTAAACGGCCATCTGTGTCTTCATATGGTCTTTCCTCTGTGTGTGTATATGTCCCAGTTCCCTCCTGAAATAAAAGAACACCACTCATATTGGACTAGGGACCACCATAATGGCCTCATTTTAACTTAGTTACCTCTTTTAAGGACCCTACCTCAAAATATAGTCATATTCTAAGGTACTCGGCATTAGGACTTTGACATATGATTTTGGAGAAACACAATTAAACTAGTAGTTATAACTACTCTTTGTTATACAAATTCACCAGGACCTGAACTGCCTTATGAGAGAAAAGAGAAGAAAGATTTGCTTTATTTTGCTATTGCCTTATAAGGTCACAAAATTCCTATCTGTAATGTCAATCCTTGCCATCTGCTGCTGGATAACTTCCATTAAGCCCATGATACATGTTCTGTTACTTGATGAAACCCAGTTCCAAATTTAAAAAAAAATGCTGTATCAATTGAGATTAGATTCAAATGTGAATGGCAATGATGTCCAATTAAAAGTGCTATAAGATATACGATTCTCACTTAAATGTTCTTAAGTAGGTGTTACAAGCCTTATAAACTGACTTAACTCAGTGTGTTCAGGGGACAAATATCATTTTTTTAAAAATCGCATTGCTCCTCTATTAGTGGCTGTCTTTCTAAGGCTGACATTGTGTCTGCATTCCAACCATTGGGAAAGAATGAAAGGGGAAGGAACTTTGGCATTATTCATTCAGAGAATATCTGTGGAATCCACCACATGATAATTCTACTTGTATTCCATAAGCTATATCTTAGTAACAGAGACACATCTACCTACAAGAGCACCAGAAGGATGTTCCCTTTCTTCTTGGTGGCCAAATTCCCAGCTAAAGAAAAGGGGGATGCATATTAAGTTTCAGGAGGCAACCAGTAGACTCTGTTATACCCAGGTCTACATACATAAAAAAGAAGAGAGAAAAACAATGAGTATTTTAATGCCATACTGATCCAGATAAATTTAAGATAATTAAAAAAGAGATAGGATCTGAAGTCATCTAACAAGACAGATGCTATTGGGGATAGTCTGGGAGTTATTGCAGACAGTGTAACTGGTGAAATTTTGATTCAGCCAGATTTCCGTGGTCCTCATTGCCTTCTGCTACTGACATCTCCAGTACATCTCTTAGGTTCTCATTTCCCTTTGTATACTAGAAACATTGAACAGAAAAATGGCTTATTTTGGGCAATATTAACATGGTTCTTTCATTTTAGTTATATTTCAACACAAGTCTTTGGGTAATATTTCAAAACAATTTTTAAAAGCAATAAAAATTTCAGCTTTATTAAATCATATAAAATGTGTAACTCAGTTGTCATCAGTGAAAACCAAGGAGTCTATCATCATAAATCTTAACTTCTGTGATGTCAAATATAAGAGGAGGGAGAGGACAGCATGCAGTAGAGCTAATATAAAAGGTAAGGGATGAGGGTAACTATGGAGATAGGGTTAGGTACTATCTGGCAGACAAACCATATAACCTCACTGGCTCCCTTATTAGTCTTGTTTTATAGATAACTCTCCTTGGATAGTTTGTGAAATACTGAAGTCCTCCAAGGCAAGGCTTAACCATCTCTTCTTTATTTACAACCTTTTCGACAGGATACTTCAAACAACTCCATGTCTCTAAATACCATCCATGTGTCAATGTTCCCCACATTTATTTCTTCAGGATTGGCATTTCCACTGATCTTTAGACCCACATATCAAAATGCCTACATGACATTTCCACTTAAATATGTTAGAGTTGTCTCTCATTTAATATGTCCAAAAGAAAAGAAAAAATCAATTTCCAGCTTCCTATAACAAAATGCTTCTTTCTCAGTTGTGTTATTCCAAGTTCTCTGAGAAACAGAAACTAACATGATATAAATGTGAAAGGATTTTATTAGGGTGTATTAGTTTCCTGTGGCTGCCAAAACAAATAATTACAAACTTAGTGGTTTAAAACAAAATCAATGTATTCTAACAATTATGGAAGGCAGAAGGCTAAAACAATATGTTGGCAGGGCCTTACTGCCTCCAGAGACTGTAGGGGAAAATCTAGCCCTTGCCTGTTCTGGATTCTGGTGGCCACTGACATTCCTGGGCTTCGTTGGATTGTGGTCACATCACCCCAATCTCTGCCTCTGTGGTCACACTGCATACTCCTCTTCTCTGTTTTCTCCTCATCTATCAGATCCAGAGCTTCCTCTTCTTTTCTCATACAATGACACTTTCCATTGGATTTAGGTCCCATTCAGATAATACAGGATAGTATCTTAATCTGAAAATTCTTACTTTAATTACATTTACAGAGATTTTTTTTCCTCAAATAAGTTAACATTCACAGATTCTGAAGTTTGGGATATAAAAATATCTTCATGGTAGTCACCATTCAATCCTACCGCAGTCTTCCTTCAAGCTCCCAAAATTTATGTTCATCCATGTGCAAAATATATTTAACACATATCAACATCCCCAGAAGTCTCAACCCATTACAGCATAATCTCTAAATTTATAATCTCCTTTATATAGCATCAGCTCGAAAGACAAAATCTCATAATTTAATTCATTTAAATTAGATATAAGTGAGACTCTGGGTATGATTCACCTTGAAGCAAAATTTGTATTTGTGGATCCCGATCTGTAAAACTAGAAAACAAGCTATCTGCTTCTAAAATATAATGGTGGGACTTTGCCATTCCAAAAGGCAGACACTGTAAGTAGTGAAAAGGTCACCACCCCCAAGCAAATTAAATCTAGCAAGACAAATTCCTTTCGGTTTCAAGGCTTCAGAGTAATCTTGTGTAACTCACAGGTCCACTATCTTGGCCGGAAGCTCACTTCTCTGAGCCTAAGGATCCATTTTCCTTGGCCTCTGTGCCCACTGCTCCGCCAGCCTCTGGCTTTGAGGTATTCTTCCTTTTTTTTGAAGGGTCACACACATTCGTAGCTGAGTAGCTCTATATGCCTATGTCTTACCTGTAGAATTTGGCAACACTACAGCTTTCTATCATATCCTCATGTTCTGTTTCTTTGAGTCCAAGCTGGCAGGATGTCTGTTGATATAATATTTTGAAAAACCTAGTAGTTCTAGGTGAATGGCAGTGATCCATACCATAAATAAGAGCATTCCACAGATCTTGTCTGATTAATCCCATTTCTATGTTTGGCTTATGATGAGATCTTTGAATGGACCCGTAATTCACAAACTTTCAACATAAAGATGTCCAGCCACACCTTTGTTCCTCTCTTCAGAGCTCACTGTCCAATAGTGAATTTCCTAATTTTATTATAGTATCTTATAATTTGGACAGGCTTAGAACCTCCCAAATTTTCAAATGCTGGTTGCTTTTTGCTTAACAATTATTTCCTCAATTTATTTTTTCCTCTCACATTTTTTAATAAGCAACAAAAAAAGTGGCTATACCTTTGACGTATTATTTGGAAATTTCCTCAGCTAAAGTTCTTTACTAACAAGTTCTAATTCCATTCAACAAGACTCAATTCAGTCAAGTTTCTGGCCACTATGTATAACAAGGATTCCCTTTCTCCAGATTTCAAATTCGTGTTCCTTATTTTTTCCTGACACTTCTCCATCTGGGCATTTAACATTCATATTTATACCCATATTTGGCTTATGAAAATATATTTATTCTCTAAGGCATTAGACACTTTCTCCATCATGTTCTTAAATTCCACCTAAGCTCTTACCAGAGTTGACTTTGACCTTCATATTCCTACCAATTGTCTCTTCAAGGCAATCAAGGCTTTTTTTTTCCTATCATTTTTTTCTGAATTCTTCTAGCCTTTAACCATTACCCAAAGATACACCCATGTTTTTCAGGTATTTGTGATAGCAGTACCTGACTTCTTGGTACCAATATCTGCATTAGTTTCCTGTGACTGCTGTACACTACCATGCAAATTGGTAACTTAAATAAGATAAATTTATTCTCTCACAGTTTTGGAAGCCAGAAGTCTTAAGTCAAGGTGTCAGTAGAGCTTCATGTCCTCTAGTGGCCTAATAGAGATTATGGACCTTTCCTTTAGAAGTTTCTGGTAGCCATCAGCATTCCTAACTTCTATGGCTTATGGCCACATCAGTCCAATATCTGCTGTTTTGGTAAATTGTCGTCTTTTCTGCTTGTGTCTTCTGTTCTTCTATCTGTCTTAAATTTCCCTCTACCTTTCTCTTATAAAGACATGTCATTGGATTTTGGACTCAGATCATCCAGGATGATCTCCTTATTTCAAGATTTTTAGCTTTGTTTCATCTGCTAAGATTATTTCCCTAAGAGATAACATTCCCAAGTTCCATGGAATAGGACATGGAGATATAATTAAAGACCACCATTCAACCCACTACAGGTAGTTTATATCTATGTGAGAGAAAACAGAGAGGCTGCCTGAAAATGACTGAGAGAGTAGTCTGAACACAGTGAAAATCTCTTCCTAATGATGAGGAGTGGTTGAGAAGTTTGTATGGAAGTTTTATAAACTACAGTACAGTGTAAGACAAGTTTTCCAAAGTAATTTCTCTACCATAATCTATCTTTGTAAAATTGCTGTTCTAGTTCATATCAGCATCATATCTTGTCTGGACTGCTGCAACAGCCATCATAACTCTTCTTCCTACTTCTCTGCCATCCAGGCTACACACTGCACTCTTTGTTGTGCTTTGAACAAACTCCAAATGTCTTTCTTTGGTCAACAAAAACCTGAATGAGATGAACCTCTCTGGCTTCACTGTTGGAGTTGTAAGAGGACTAATAAATAATGTTTATTTATTTAATAGAAATTAAATAGTGTTTACTATATGCCAAACATGGCTAAGCACTTAAAATATTAGTAATACTAATTTAATACCCCCAAATTATCTTAATTAACAGATGAATAAGTTGAGGCAGAGTGAGTGTTGGTGTCCTGTCCAAGGTCATAAAGGTAGTAATGGTATAAATGCAGTTGACAGATGCAGGGCTCAAGCAGATGGAGGTCGGATGTCAGCTTTTTTATAATGACTGATAAAAGGTTGGAGGGTGGAGTGTAAGTGTAACATGTAATTTTTTTAATATTAGCTTTAGAGTTAAATTAACCAACATAACATCAAACTTCTCAACAGACCAGAAGGTACCCTCAGGCAGACTGATTAGAAGAGAAGCGAAGCCTGAGGAGGCTTAGTCATTATGTCCCCATTTCTCCCCAAATCACTATTCAGTAAGTCTCCCTTACTCTCCTGGATCACACTGAAGGAAGGGGTAGGACATGAGGGCTGAAGTGTTACTGGAAAAAACATTCCTCCATATGGAAACATGAGAAGAGAAAAATAAGTTTTTCACCTGATGCTGTCCCCAAGTTTGTTTAATCCCTTATCTCTTTGGTGCCTTTCATTGCTGCCTCTTTCTTAATTCCCATGTTCTCTGATTTAATTCTTTAAACTTTTAGCAGTCATGGTATTATTCTTATTTAAAAAAGAACTTGGTGATTAATAAAAATGTGATTCTGTGTTCAATTTTAAATGCCATATAATATAAACAATTCTGCTTTCTTAGTTTTACTGATATTGTTAGTTTTATTTGAGTGGTTTATATTAACTATGATATTAATAGAGTAGATGAATCTTTATATGATTTCTTATTCTCAGCTCTGAACTGCATAGGAAAACCTCAAGACATCTAAAAAAAATAAATCGGTAATAAAAAAAACATTACTTAGGTGGGACACTGATTCTATTTGTAATATATTTACTATTTTAGCATATATTTATAAAATCGTTAACCTATGGGCATAAAAAATAAATCAACAAAAAAGAAAAATCCTCCTTTGATGTGAGGTAGGAGGAAGAGTAAATGTCAAGGAAGTTTGCTGTACATAAGCCTAAACATACTTCAATGAAACTAGTGAACCCAAAAGTTCATTAATTTTCTAAAATCTATATCTGCACTTAAATGGCTGGTGTTCAAAACATATTTTTTGAATGAATAAATGAATGAATTACCAAGAAATGATAATAAGTTACTTGGAGTTATTTAATTAATTTATTTTTTTAATTTTATCTTCTCACTGGCTTTTGAGCAATTAGTTCCCACTCGTTGCAATGCCTTTCCCGGAGTTCTTTATCCTTTCAGGTCTCATCTGGAATGTCACCTCATTTGGAAAACCTCCCCGGCAACACCCTCTCATCTATAACATTCTGTGGTACATAGCTGTATCACAGGGAAGACGCCACACTCTATTCCTAGCACCACCAAAGAAGGGCGTCTTCTGTTCCTAGTGCCACCATGGAGGGGCATCTCTCTGTTCCTAGCACCACCATAGAGCTACAACCCTCTATAGTTAGCTCTGTTATAGAATGTAGCATCGTTTTAACCAAACGAGGTCTAATGAAACTCTGTCTTTTCAGTAACTATACAGATTGTTTTTCACATTAACATTGGAGCTACACTTTCAAGATATTAAGGCTGCTATTTTTAAGTTCACATAGGCTCTAGACATACATATTTAAGATTGTGGATTCAAAAGTGCTGTGCTAGAATGATTTATGTATGGTCTCATGTAAAGCTTTTTTTTTTTTTAATAAGCCTTTTGCACTCCTGTCATGTAATGCTTTTCATGAGTTAGGTTTGCTCTTTTGTTCTTGACCACAATTCTGTCTTTCCCACTGTAAATACAGCAACTGTCAAACCAGCTGCTTTTCTAAACCTAGATATGTCATTTTTAAAGCCAGTTTTAAAATATATTTCAAATATTTTTATATATATACATATATAAAATATATATCAGGGATTTTGAAAATTGAAAAGTAATATTATATGTGCAAAGATTTTCTTTAGATGTGTTATGCTTATAATAAAAGTGTATGAGGAATTATATGTATAGATATAGACTAATTTTACTTTAATTATTTAAATTTCTATGAAAGAAGCTTCAGAGATTTTGGTACATTTTCATAGAGAAAAATTATTTTGGGAAAGTTTCATTACTATTTTAGGCATAGTTTTTTTTAAAAAATATTTATTATGGGTACATAATAGCTGTATATCTTTAGAAGGTACATGTAATGTTTTGATACAGACATACAATATGAATTAATCAAATCAGGGTAATTGGGGCATCCTTCACCTCAGGAATTTATCATTACTTTGTGTTAGGAACATTCCAACTCCACTCTTTCAGTTATTTTAAAGTATATCCTAACTTATTGTTGACTATAATCACTTATTGTGTTATCAAATATTGTTCATTCTAACTATATTTTTACAGGCATTAAACATCCCTGATTTATCACACACACACACACACACACACACACCCCGCTACTGTTTCCAGCCTCTGGTAACCATCATTCTTCTCTCTGTCTCCCTGACATCAATCATTATTAATATTTAGCTCCCACATATGAGTAAGAACATGTGAGATTTGTCTTTCCGTGTTTGGCTTATTTCATATAACATTATGTTCTCCAGTTCCATCTGTGTTGTTATTAATACAAATGGCAGGAATTCATTCTTTATTATGGCTATATAATATCCCACTGCATATATGTACCACAATTGCTTTATACATTCATCTGTTAATGGACATTTATGTTGATTCCAACATAAATTCTTGGCTATTGTGAATAGTGCTGCAATAAATATAGGAGTACAGATATCTTTTTGATGTACTGATTTCTCCTCCTTTGGATAGATACCCAACAGTGTGATTGATGAATCAAATGGTAGTTCTATTATCAGGTTTTTGAGGAACCTCCATACTGTTTTCCATAGTGGTTGCACTAATTTACATTCCCACTAACAGTGTATGAGGATCTCCCTTTGTCCACATCCTCATCAGCATTCATTATTGCCTATCTTTTTGATAAAAACTATTTTAATTGGGTTGAGATGATGTCTCAGTGTAGTTTTGATTTGCATTGCTCTGATGACTAATGATCATGAGCATTTTTTCACACACTTATTTGCCATTTGTATGTCTTCTTCTGAGAAATGTCTATTCAGACCCTTTGGCCATTTTTTAATCAGATTATTTGATTTTTCCTATCAAGTTGTTGGATCTCCTTATGTATTCTGATTATTAATCCTTTTTCAGACAGTTAGTTTGCAAATATTTTCTACCATTCTGTGGGTTGTCTCTTCACTTTGTTGATCTTTTTTCCTTTGCTGTGCAGAAGTTTTTAGCTTAATATTATCCCATTTGTCCAATTTTGCTTTGGTTGCCTGTGCTTTGGGGATACTACTCAAGAAAGCACTGCCCACACCAATGTCCTGAAAAGTGTCCCTAGGTTTTCCTTTAGTAGTTTTATAGTTTCAGGTGTCAGATTTAAATCTCTAATCCATTTTGATTTTATGTTTGTATATGGTGAGAGATAAAGGTCAAGTTTCCTTCTCCTGCACATAGGTACCCAGTTTTCCCATCAGCATTGATTGTCCTTCCCCTACTGTATGTTCTTGGAAACTTTGTTGAAGATAAGTTCACTATATGTTCACTATATGTGTGTATTTATTTCTGTATTCCCTATTCTATTCCATTAATCTATGTGTCTATTTTTATGCCAATACCATGCTGTTTTGGTTACAACAGCTCTGTCATATAATTTGAAGTCAGAAAATGTAATTCTTTCAGCTTTGTTCTTTTTGTGGATATTCATCGATGTCCGGGCATTGAAAGGTTAGGTATTTGTTTTAATTTTCACAGTTTGGGCTTGTTTGAACTAATTTTTCTTCATAATGCTTTCCAGGTATTCAAAGGAAATTGAGTGTTGTGATCTAAGTCTCTGATCAATGTGGCCGTAATAGCCCTAAGGGTGCCCCAAGCCCAGTAATGACTCTTGAAGGTGCCTGGTAGTACCACCTTGGTGGACTTGAGTAAATTAAGGGATAGTTCCCTGGATTTCCAAGCAAAGACTCTTAGTCTCTTCCCTCACTCTCTGTGCTGGGCTGCTGGATTTTAAGGAGTGACGTGGAGACTCCATTGTGGCCACCAGTACCTGGTCAACACCTGAAGCCAGCCTAATTTTATTCAAAGCCCATGGTAACTTTTGCCTGGCTATCTCTCGTATTTATTCAAAGCCCAAGGGCTTTTTAGTAAGCAGGTGGTGAATCCTGCCAGGACTGGGTCCTTCCCTTTAGGTCAGCATGTTTTCTTCTGGTCCAGAGTGGGTCAAGAAACTAAGTCCTGGACTCAGGAGTCTGCTTTGTCCTTTATTTTATAGTGGCTGAGCTGGTACCCAAGTTGCAAAACAAAGTCCTCTGAACTTTCCCTTTTCCTTTCCCAAAGTGGAAGAAAACTCCCTGAGCTATGCTGTCTGTAGTTGTAGGGAGGGGTGACACAGGCACTGGCCTGGCTGCCACCTCTGGTGTCTCACTGGGTCATGTGCACCCCAACTTCACTGGCTATGAGCCAGCATGGCCACAGGAATTGTCCCAGGACTGCAGCCTTTCTGTCTTGACTGTCTTACAAATTTACTATAGGGCCCAGGCTGCTTTTTGTCAACTGGTAGTGGGGGTAGCCAGAACTTGGTTTCAGGGTAGAGGATTTCTCTCTAGCTGAGCTGGTCTAAGTGCTCCCTCTGTGGGCATTGGCAGGGCATTATTCTGCCCTGTGCTGTGTTCCTCTGTGCCAGGGTGACCCTGGGTTTCAATACAAAGTCCCACAATCACTTCACTCTCCCCCCCAACAGGTGCACAGATTCTTTCTTCACAAGGTGTGCTGGCACAGCATGGCTGGGGATGCCATGTGGGTGGCATAGGCCATGCAAGAGTGTCTTTTTTGCCTTCTTCAGTGCCTTTTTTTTAATGTAATGTTAAAACCAGGTAGTATGATAGCTCACCTGTCTTTTGGTTCTTCTGAAGTGTTTACTTGCTTGTATAGTTGTTGAATTTGGTTTTTGTGTAGAGCGCTGATCACTGGAAGTTTCTATTCAGCCATTTGCTCCACCCCTCCAGGCATAGTTTTATAGTTACTTGTTATTAAATAAAAAGTGTCAGCACACACTTTAATTTGGCTAATTCCATTATTGTAAGTTCAAAAATATTAAGAACTAGGTTCTTAGCAAATGAATCCTGAGTCTACTTTCATAATATAAATTTCCTCAAAGAGTTATACTTTCCATAGTTTTTCAGTGTCTTCAAAGCCAGCACATTTTCATGTACATGCAGAAAAGATATAAGTGATGTATATCTCCAAGGATGCTAGACTATCTATGAATCTTCATCAATACTTATATCTATTTATCTCTCTTCCTCTCTGTCATCTACCCACCTATTCTAACTAAATTTTATTTAATCTGTTAAATATGATTTTATGAATTTTCAAAACTAAATGTTTTTTTCATTAATAAATACAATTTTTCTGTGTTCTCCTCCCATAAATTATATTTGCACATCAAAGAATGTATTTATATTCTTGCCTTGGTATTTCAGGCAAAATTCATTTATACTTGAGTAAAAAATATTGTTTATTCTTTTATGTAAGTAAAATAATAAAGACTACTTACTTTTCAAACCAAAGTTAGATACTCAGTATAATTTAGAAGTCAGATCATACGTGAATTTTAGCTTTCTAAGGAGTATATGTGTGTGTGTATTCCACATATGTGTATTATCCACATATTTGAAATTTGCCAATGTATAATCTATTTTAAGTCAGTTTGTCCTTATCCCATAAGGTATTTTTATTCTTACTTGAAAGGTAAAATGAAATGAATAAAAGGTGGTATTGTTAAGGTCATATTAATCTATAATAAATTAGCTTTTAATGTGCCAAATATTAAGTCCACCCCAAAAGCTCATCACTTTTCATTTTATGTATTCAGGTAAATGAGTCTGAGAGACTGATAGCTACCTAGGAAGACATCACTCTTAAATGCCCAAATGTAGCATAAAGAAAATGGACATTACTGGGAACTTACTGTAATCTCAGAGGATCTTTATAGGTATTGGCTTAGTCATAAATTGACAAAGAACCTTGTTTGCCCTCAGCTGTCAAGAACCATAAGAAAAGATGTTTAACATGCTTTGAAAAACGTTAATGGATGGTCATTTGTTTAAACTCCAGCTGTGGCACTTTGCTCGCATTGTTTCCTTTTCTTGGAAGCATTACAAAATCTAAATATAAGCTTTCTAGCTATAAATTTTCATAGTAATTCAATGCTTCTTTCATAATCTCAAATATTGATCAAATTGCATTTAAAAGTTATCAGAAGAGTTATATTTAAGGGATTTAAGTTAACATTTAGATCCCTTCCCGAAAGTATTTCACATTTACATGGTGATATACTATGTAGAATTAAAGATGCTGTAATTGTAATGATTTTTCAAATTAACTCTGTTTAGTAAATAACAAGACTACTATACATAATGTGACATAAAATTGTATTTTTGGGTATGCTTCAAATTGAGAACTAACAAAAATGGGCTGTTATCAAAAATAATGAAGACATTAAAATATCTTCTTTCTTGTCTTGAAATTTGTAATCTTGATAAATGTCTTTAAATGTCTTTGTTTAGATCTTAATATAAAATATTTTTTTCTTAATCTTTATAATCTCAGGCAATAAGGTTAAGTTGTTGGCTTTTAATTATTTTTATCCTAAAATGATTTTTATATGAGTTCTATTTATCCCTTCTTAAAACATGCTTTTATTCTTTAATAAAACACCTTATTATAAATTAATAGAATTTAGTTTTCTGTCCCCCTTACCTATATTTGCTTTACACATGAAAGAATACTTTTCTATTTTACATATTTTCATACTATAGAACTGTAGTCCCCAACCTCAGGGCGGGGGACAGGTAATATTGCACTACTGCTTTGTGGCCTGTTAGGAACCTGCCGCCCAGCAGGGGGTGAGCAGCAGGTGGGGAGCCAAGATTCTTCTGTATTTACAGTGGCTCCCCATCATTGGCATCACCACATGCGCTCCACCTCCTGTCAGATGAGCAGCAGTATTAGATTCTTATAGGAGCATGACACCTACTGTAAACTGCACATGCGAGGGATCTAGGTTGAGTGCTCCTTATGGGAATCTAATGCTTGATGATCTGAGGTGGAGCTGAGGTGGTGATGCTAGCCCTGGGGAGTGGCTGCAAATACAGATTATCATTAGCAGAGAGGTTTGACTGCACAGTAAATGTAATGTGCTTGAATCATCCTGAAACCATTTCCCACTCCTGGTTCATGGGAAAAT
>CAUYPO010075973.1:0-49288 GCA_963574435.1 Cheirogaleus major
GAGAACAGAAAGAAGAGCTATTGGGAGGTGTTGTCAAGGCCATCAGTTCTCAGGGTGAGTGTGGGAAGAGTCAGGATGACTCCCCAGCACTGGCATGGAAGGATGGGTGGATTGGGGGATGGGGTGGCCATTCACAGAAACGGGGACCACAGAAGGAGCATGAGCTGGAGTTCTAATGCGCAGACTTAAATTGTAAGTGGGGATGTCATGCAGAGAGCCCTAACTGCCTCCGAGAACTTAGGGAGAATGAACAACTCTGTGTCCAGGAAGCCGAGTGTGATGATCCCTAATGAGCGCTGGGACGGAGGAGAGATGACTAATAAGATGTCCTCACTGAAGCAGCAGAGGCCAGAATCAGGTAGTTTCAAGGAGCCAGGCTGGGACGGTAATGATGGGTGGGTGAGGGAGGTCATCCCCTCCATCCTCCTATCTCTGATGTGGGATGGGGCAGGTTCCACACCTAGGAATTCCCCACCCCATGCATGATCTGTGCCTAGCACCTGGCTGGATTTCTCCTTCCCTGTCCCCAGCCTCAGGGGTTGGTGCTGCCCCTTTCCAGAATGTCTATGGCATGTATCATATGCGGAATCAGGGCCCAGTCTCCCAATCTAGGCTGCTGAATCTGGGGATCACTTCTCCATCCCTGCCCATCCATCTTTTGAGCCATGTTCCACTTTCAACCTGCCCTCCTGGGGCATGCTGGGAAGAGCAACCCTGGACCAGTGGGGAAGGGGAGGCAGGTAGAGGTTGGTTTGGGGGCAGGGGATGGGCCTCCACAGACAGCAGGTAGAGAGCCCCAGGAGCAGGGGGGAGACTGCAAACACACTCCCTGGCACCCTGCCCCAGGCCAGCCTTGGGAAGGGCCCCATAGGGTCCAGGGTAGGGGGCTGGGGGACACCAGGAGGGAGAATCTAGAGCTGACCACTGCCCTGCTATTCCAGAGGGAAGCTCCCCACTGGTAGCACAGAAGGTGGAACCTTTCTGTCTGTCTTCTCCTGCCTCTCCGAGGGACTTGCACATGGAGCCTCTAGGGACCAAAGATGACTTCTGGGGCCCCACAGGGCCTGTGGCTACTGAGGTAGTGGACAAAGACAGGAGCCTGTACCGGTGAGTGAGGGGGCTCTGCTGGTCCGAGGCCAGCCTCCCCTGCCCCACTCCCCCACTGGGTCCCCTCGCACAGTCAGCACCCCAGCCACTCCCCTGTTGGGTTCCCTCCTCTTGCCAAGCCAGCAGGAGGGGACAGGGATGAGATGCTGGGTGGGTGTGTTTTATTATGGAAAAAGATATTTTATTATGAAAATGTCTAAATATATACAAAAATAAAAAGTGCAAGCAACTTCCATGTACTCATTACACAGCTTCAACCACAGATTTGCCAAATTCATTTCAACTGTTCACTTTCTCCTACTTTTGTTATTTTCACAATATGTTATTTTTATTTTTCCACATACTTCCTATGTCACTGAAATTTTTACAATATTTTAAATTCAAGACATCAGGTGATTTTATCCTTAAATATTTCATGACGCATCTCAAAATAATAAAATAAAGACCTTTTCTTCCATAACCATAGTGCTATTATCACATCCAGCAAAGCTCAAAAATGAGTCTTTCATATTATCTAATACCCAGTCCAGATGCAGATTTGCTCAATGATATAAAATGTGTTCTTGCAGGTGGTTTGCTCTAATCAGGATCCAAGCCAGGTCCACTCATTGTATTTGGTTTATTATGTCTCATTTAAATCTCTTTCAAACTATATGCTCCCATTTTATTAATAGCCACTATATGCTAAGTACTATAGTAGTAGTTGAGAACCCTAAAGTGAATATGGTGGCCCTGCCCTCCAAGGCCACCCTGATCTCTTATATAACACGTTGCCACTCACCAAACACTGTCATAGACATTACCTCAGCTGGGCGACAGTGTCACTCCCAACTCACACCTACAGAAGCTGGCATCCCGGGACCCCACCAGGGCCACATGGGAAAGTCAAATACGATCTCTGTAAAGCATGTTTTCAGCTCCGAGGGTTGACCATGAATATTAGCATGTGGGCCAGGCAGTGTGGCTCACACCTATTAAAGCAGCATGTTGGGAGGCCAAAATAAGAGGATCACTTGAAACCGGGGCTTTGAAACCAGCCTGGGAAACATAGAAGGATCCCTCTATCTACACAAAAATTTTTAAAGATTTAGCCAGTGGTGGTGGTACCTATTGTCCTAGCTACTCAGGAGGCTGAGGTTAGAGAATTGCTTGAACCCAGGAGTTCAAGGCCACAGTGAGCTATGATGACGCAACTGTAGTCCAGCCTGGGTGACAGAGTGAGACCTTATCTAAAAAAAAAAAAAAAAAAAAAAAAAAGATGGGATGCCCATCTGTCCAATCCAGGGATTGACAAAATTCTATAAAGGGCCATATGGGAAATATGCTCGGCTGTGCGGGTCTCTGTGGAAATAGCTCCAGAAAGCAGCCACAGGAGATACGGGCAGGAGTGGGCATGACCTGTGTACTTAATTCAAGAAGGCTGAAATTGCAATTTTCTATAATTGTTACGTGTGGTGGAATATTCTTCTTTTGTCTTCAACCATTTAAAAATGTATTAATAAAAAGAAAAATATATTTTCAGCCTGAAGGCTGTGCAGAAACAGCAGGCGGATGTGGCCCCGGGCTGTGGTTTGCCTACCCTGGTCCAGTTGGATTCAGGCTCGAGGGGCCGTGCACAAAGACTCGCTGCATGAATGAACTATGCACACATGAATGGTGGCAACAGCATGCTGGCTTTGCAGCCAGCTGGGCCAGCAAGCCTTGCTCCTGCTGTCTTTGCTTCCTTCCTGAGCAACCTCGGGGAAGCTGCTTAACCTCTCTGGGCCTCTGGTTTTCAGCTATAAATGATTCGGATGCCAGTCTTGCTGGCTTGTTTGGAAGACCGTAAATGTGTGTGACACTGTACAGGGCATGCCTCAGCCTAGGGGCACCAGGTCTTGTCACTCTGTCTCCAGTTCCCTGTCCCCGCTGTCTTTAAAAAGGAGAAAGCAGGAGCCCCCCAGCCTCACTCCTCCCACCCGCCTGGCCGGCGCCGGGGCCTGCCCAGTGCCACACACACACTCCCGTCCTGGCTAAATATATTCCAACCTCAGAGACATTCCACGCCCCACACTCTCATTTCCGCCTTCTTGCACTAGCGTGGTGCCAGGAAAAAACCCACTGGGGATGGGGGGACGGGGAGGGGGGAAGGAGGAGGAGGAGGGGCCAGGGTGACCATTCTAAGATGTGACCTCACGGGTCCTCGAGGGATGCTGCAAAGGCGGTAGGTGAAGAGACCCTCCGCCCCACCGTGCACCGGTCGCTCTCCTCTGCGCAGCGGCCGCCTGAGTCGCCATGCCGCAGCCGCTGGCCCACAGCCAAGGCCGGCGGGACGGGACAGCGGAAGGCAGGCAGGGAGACTGACAGTCTCTGGTTTCTCCTTTGTGCCCACAGGGGGCTGTGGGGCTTGGAGCACATGCTCTGGCACCCACCCAGGAAATCCGGCGGCAGGGTCGGGGCTCTCCACACCCTCCGGCTCCTGGGCCACCACCACTACTGCCACCACCCACCCCTGAGTACCAGGAAGTAGGAAAACGGTAGCTTTTTCCTACTCCACCCACCTGGGGCCACCACCACCCAGCAAGCCCACCCAGCAGGCACTGGGAAGCTGGCACGAGGCTCTCCCCAGGCAGAGGGCTCTGTGCACCGGGAAGAGACCTGGCCCAGACTGCGGGACCTGCCGGCCCCTCTCGAAGACTGGCCAGAACCTGCCAGTCGCCTCCACAAGGACTCAAGCCAGCCTCCAGTTGGCAAAACACATGCACAGAGTCACTTTTCAGGTTGGCACTTGTGTGGACAAGCAGGACAGGCGAAGGCAGGTGGCAAGCCTGCCCTCCATCCCCACCCCAACAGCGGCAACATCTGGAGACATCTTTGGCTGTCACAACTGAGGACAGAGTTGCCACTGGCAGCTTGAGCAGGTGGAGGCCAGGGGTAGGGAGTGGGCAACATCCAAAAATGCACAAAGCAGCCCCCACCCCAAAGAATGACCGGGTTCCACATGTCAATAGTTGAGAAACCCTGGCATATGCCTCGGTTCAAATCCTGACTCTGCCACTTTCTTGGCTCTAGAGAACATAGCGGGCAACTTTTCTAATCTAACTGTGCCTCAGTTTTCCCAGCATGAAATGAAGATAATAAACCCATCATAAAACCTTGCCGGGAGGCCCCCATGAGCTGTGTGAGTGAAATGCTTAAACCAGTTAGCAGTCGCAGCTATTATTGTACAGGAGGGCTGGAGACCACTTCTACATTCCCTCCCCCTTAGCTACCATGTGGGCTTTTTGGCTGGATCTAGAAACCAATCTGCACCAGGCAGACTAACAAGAGGAAAAGGGAGAGTGAAGTAGCTCATGCCTGTAATCCCAGCATTTGGGGAGGCTGAGGTGGGAGGATCACTTGAGGCCAGGAGTTCAAGACCAGGCTGGGCAACATAGCAAGATCCCCGTCTCTACAAAAAAGAAGAAAAAATAGCCAGGCATGGTGGCATGCACCTGTATTTCCAGCTACTCGGGAGGCTGAGGCAGGAGGATCACTTGAGCCCAGGAGTTTGAGGTTGCTGTGAGATATGATCATGCCCCTGCACTCCATCCAACCTAGGGGAGTGAGACCTTGCCTCTTAATTAAAATAAAATATATATACACACACACACACACACACACACACACACATTTTATTAGTGTACATGGGAATCTTCACAAGAGAATGAAGTCTGAAGAAGTGGCAAAAGTGAGGTGCTTTCCTATTTTTTAGACAAAGAGTGATAACTTTGAGAAGAAATGACAGGACAAAGAAAATCTGGCTAGAGACAGTAAATTTCCAAGGGAGTCAAAAGAGATATATGAGAGGCTGTAAACTAGTGGAAGATAAGGGTTACTTTGGTAAGAACATTCAAGTCCATTGCCACCCCCAATTCCCGGTCTCTCGGGATACTGGCTATTTTCTTACCATGCTGCTGTGGGGAAGGTATCCCTCCTAGAGGATTTTTCTTTTCTTTTCTTTTTCTTTGAGATAGAGCCTTGCTCTGTCGTCTGGGCTAGAGTGCCGTGGCATCAGCCTAGCTCACAGCAACCTCACGCTCCTGGGCTCAAGGGATCCTCCTGCCTCAGCCTGTCGAGTAGCTGGGACTACAGGTGCACTCCATGACACCCAGCTAATTTTTCTATTTTTAGTAGAGACGGGGTCTTGCTCTTGCTCAGGCTGGTCTCAAGCGAGGTCTCTTGACCTCAAGCGATCCTCCCGCCTCAGCCTCCCAGAGTGCTGGGATCACCACGCTTGGCCATTATCACCATTCTTAAGACCTCAGGCTCCAAGTCCCACAGACCCAAGTTCAAGTCTGACACTCATCAGCTAAACTTGGACAGGTACTGTGGCATCCTGGAGCGTCGGCTTCTCTGTGTGCTCATCATGGATGATGTGCTGCCTGTCTCGAGGGGCGCTGGTAAACAGATGAGCCGCTGAGCTTGAAGTCTCAGTGCATGCTTGGGTCATAGAGGTTCTGAGCAAAGGAATGTGAGTGTCTGAACTTGGAAGTGTTCCAGCCTTGAAGGGGCATAAGACCATCTGGTTCCTGGGTACCAGAGATGTGGTGTCGATGGGACAGGATGGACTTAGGTGCAATGGGGTTTGGAGGAGACACTTTGGGGGAGGAGATGGTGTTCTTCCTGGCCTGGATCACCAAGCAGGAGGGAGTGTGGGGTCACTTAGGTGCCTGGAGGGAGCTCCCAGCAGGGACATCTACCCTAGCTGAGGCTCTGTCCCCAGCTCTCAAGAATTTACAGCCCAGCTGCAAGGAGGGGAGTCACTGAGAGCAAGGGGTTGGCACACTAGAGTTATCTGGGACAATCTGAGGGAAACTGAGGGTGTGGTGAGATTTTCCCAGGAGCCCCATGTGGCATGTTCCTGGCAGTAGGGGACTGGCCGGCCTGGACAAGGCAGGTCTGGGTGTGGCTGCCCACCCAGTCCAACCAGAAACCCAGGTTCAAGCTTGGGACCTGAGGCCATGGGGCTGGCTTAGTCACCCTGCCACTGGCAGGGGCGGAGGTTGGGCGATGTGTGTCCCTCCTCCAGCCCTAGGCCCCAGGGATGTCCAGAGAGTCAGGAGAAAGAGGGACAGCCAGGGGAGAAAGGAAGATAAGGAAAACAATGACACCATTGGGCACTCAGTGAACAAGGGTCCCCGCTGTGCACCCCCCCCCATGGGGGCCTCAGGGCATCTGCTGCAGCCAGCAGAGATGCAAAGCAAAGCAGAGAAAGGTTGAAACTCCCAGACTGGCTGGGCAGTGGCTCAGCCCTGTGATCTCAACAGCTTGAAAGGGCAACATGGGAAGATTGTTTGAGGCTGAGAGTTCAAGACCAGCCTGGGCAACATAGCAAGGCCACATCTGTAAAAGAATACATATTTTTAAATTAGCTGGGTGTGGTGGCACATGCCTGTAGTGCCAGCACTTTGGGAGGCCAAGGCAGGAGGATTATTTGAGGCCAGGAGTTCAAGACCAGGCTGGGGCCAGGTGCGGTGGCTTACTCCTGTAATCCTAGCACTCTGGGAGGCCGAGGTAGGAGCATCGCTTGAGGTCAAGAGTTTGAGACCAGTCTGAGCAAGAGCAAAACCCTATCTCTAGTAAAAATAGAAAGAAATTAATTGGCCAACAAAAAATATACAGAAAAAATTAGCCAGGCATGGTGGCGCATGCCTGTAGTCCCAGCTACTCGGAGGCTGAGGCAGGAGGATTGCTCGAGCCCAAGAGTTTGAGGTTACTGTGAGCGAGGCTGACGCCACGGCACTCTAGCCCAGGCAACAGAGTGAGACTCTGTCTAAAAAAAAAAAAAAAAAAAAAAAAAAAGACCAGGCTGGGCAACATAGCGAGGCCCTGTTTCTACAAAAAGAATTTAAAAATTAGCCAGGCGTGGTGGTGCATGCCTGTAGTCCCAGCTACTCCGGAGGCTGAGGCAGGAGGATCACTTGAGCCCAGGAGTTCCGAGGCTGCAGTGAGCTGTGACTGCACCACTGCATTCCAGCCGGGTCGACAGAGCAAGACTCAGTCGAAAAGAGAAAAAAAAGAAAAAAAAAATTGGGGGGAGGAGGGGATGGGTATATACACACCTAATGGGTGTGGTGCACACCATCTGGGGGATGGACATGCTTGAAGCTCTGACTCGGTGGGGCAAGGGCAATATATGTAACCTAAACCTTTGTATCCCCATAATATGCTGAAATTTTAAAAAAAATTTAAATAAATAAATAATCAAAAGAAAAAGGAAAGAAAGAGAGAAAAGCAGCCTTTGGCAGCACCAGGACATGCTCCCTCTCCCGGCCTCAGTTTCTCCCTCCAAACTGGCTTCACATCCCGCCCTTTCAGAAGGGAATTCCTTGTCCCATACAACGTGGCAGCACTTTGAAAATTCCAGCAGCTGTTTCTCAGGCCGCGCTGCAGGGACTCCGAGAGCACCTGGAGAATAAGTGAAAGGCGGGGCTGCAGGCTCCAGCCGCCTCTCCCAAGGGTGCAGCCCGAGGCGGGGGAAGGGTCCCAAGAGCCCCAGCCCCACCCCAGCCTGGGTCTGGGATCGACTCGGGCAGAGCCCCCGCAGTGAGTAATTCGCAGGCTCTCTCGGGTCTTCCCGGGGGGTGAGAAGCCACAGCGAGTTGCATTCCGGAAGGGCGGGCCGCGGAGGGAGGGGACAGACGGAGAGGCGCTCAGGTGGAGGCTGACTGGCAGTGGGCTGGCCTGGGGCCCTGGCCCCTCCGGCCTGCGACACGCCCCAGACTGGGCGGCCTCCAGACGCGCCCTCCCCGCCCTCGGGTCTAAAGGGCGAAGCAATGAGCCATCTCACTTCCTGTGCGCCCTGCCAGGGCCAGGCTGCTTCCAGACGGCCAGCAAGGGGAGGGGACAGAGGGGGCTGGCGGCGGCCTTTCCAGTCTAGCAGTTTGGTTTTGCTCAGTAAATAAGGATTACAAAACAAACGAACAAACCTTGTTCTCAAAGCCCCTGAGCTGGGTGTGCACAGATTGGCCCCTGGGGAAGGTTTCACCTTCCAGACAGGTCAGAGAAGAGGCTACAAAGTGACCCAGCAAATGAGTCCAAGAAGGAACCTGGTGGGTGATCAGCTGCTAGGAAAAAAGGCAGCTCAGATGACAAAGACCTGAGGGGCAGCTGTCACCTCCTTGAGCTCTCTTTCCTTACCTGAGAACCAGAGATCGGGGCAGGGTTTAAGCAAAAGTCCACTGGCCAGGACAAAGCTCCCTCCACCCTCCAAAAAAAAAAAAAATTAAAAATCAAAGAGAGGAATAAAAACAATGTGCTTTGCTTTACTAAACTAATGACCCAGGACATGCCGCTTAATCCCTGTGCCTCAATTCCCTCATGTGTAAAACAGAGCTAACTGAAAGTGCCCAGTTTTATTCTGACCCAGGCTTGCAGTGGGGCCTAAGTGACTACGTGGAAGGAGCCCAGCCCAGCACGGTGCCTGCTAGCAGCAAGCGGCAACACGGCAACACGTGTCTCTTCTGACCTGTCTGGAACTAACTGGAAGCCCCTGGGGCGGATGCTGAGTCTCTGGGGGCCCTTCCAGGCTCACAGAATCTTCTGAGGGCAATTCTCAGCCTGTCTTTGTCAACAGAGGGGACTGTCGGTGAAGCCTCCATTAACACACCAGCTAATTTCCCCAACGCGACTTCCCCGGGCCCCAAGGAGGAGCAAACCGTTTCCAAGGCTCCTGGTCCACTCCTGCCCCTTAGGGAGCTCCTAGACTGATCCTGTGCTCTTGGGGGAATTTCCCAAGCTGAGGGAAACTGAGGCCCAGACTGCTGAGGGTACTGGCTCAGGGGGCGTGGCCCCTGGAGAACCCCAGCAAGGCAGCTCCAACAGTGCTTTGCAGACACGGCTGTTCCTTGGATTTACCTGGAATGCCTGAGTCGCCCCACTCCATCGCAGTCCATCCTCCCAGAGATCCTGGGGTAACCTGTCGGGGTGCAGCCCCAGACTTGTCAGAGCTCAGTGCCGAGGCTCCTCCCAGGCTAGCCTGGCCCTGCCCCAGGCTGTATAACTCCCAGCATGGAGGAGAAAGCCCACTGACTCCAAAGCGGAAAAGGTCTGCATTCACCTGGCCATTTCCTAATCACTTTCACAAAAGCCTCAATTAACAAACCAGCTAATTCTCCCAACGTGACTTCCCCCTCCCCCAGCAAGGAGGGGCCTCGGAGATGCTCCCTGCAGCTGCGCCCCGAGGGAAGGGTTAACAGGAAGCGCCTGGCGTCCTGGAGCCACAGAAGCCCCATTGTTCTCCAGCCTGCCCCCTCCTCCTCATCCAGGAAGACCCTCTGGGGAGCCCCTTCAAAGGGGCCGGGAGGTCTCTCCAGGCTGAAGGCCAGCCCTTCGGGAGAGCGAGCACAGGAAAAGGAAACCGGCCGGTTCCAGGCTGGGGAAGGCACAGCTGTCACTGCTGTGTCTCAGGGGGTTTCCGAGGAAGGGGGGCTCCACCTTGCCTGCCCTGGGGGGTGGGGCAGCCCTCCCTGAAGTCCCCATCTGGAAGTCAGAAGGCTTTGATCTCAGGCTTCTAGGTACAACTTGATCACCTGCCTCCCTCCACCACCTCCCCTACCTCCGCCCCCACCCTAAGCTGGGTCAGAAAGTTTCACACCCCACCCCTCCTCCAACTGATTTCTGATTTCTCATTTCTCCTCCAGGCACTGTCAGCTTTTTCCTATTAGCAGACTCGGGTGGGGTCCTTGGATTGGGGGAGGGGTGGTGCGCGGAAGAGGAGAACTGTTAGCAATTCCCTGGGAGCCCCTGGGGACGGCAGGGCTAAGGCGAGCAGCTGGCAACCAGATGTGGTGGACTGGCTGAGGAGGAAATTAATTGGTGCCAGTTGAGTGGCCAGACGGCTGAGGAGGCAGGACCCCAGGCTGGCTGGTGGTGATGCGGGGGGCCGTGAACGCTGACGTTATTTCTTAACTGAGACTCTACAGTGTGCTGGGGAGTGGGGGTGACCTGGGGCCAACTGGGCCAGGAGGCTGGAAGCCAGGGCCGGGAAGTGCAGCCGGGCTGGGACCCAGGAGGATTTCTGTTGAAAGAAGGGTTCCCCAAAAGGGCCAGGCAGGGAACAGCGCCTGGAGAGTCAGCTCTCCTGGACACAAATTCGGGGAGACCCAAGCTCCTTTTAACACAGTGGTGGGCAGGATAACCTGGGCTGAGCCTCCGGAAACAGATATGAAAGGTTAGAAGCTAGCTCTAACTAGGGCTAAACACAGGTGGGGAAGATCTGGGCTCCCCTAAACACAGATGTGTGGGTCTGAGATCCACCAGACAGTGGTGTGAGGGTTCTGGGCTCCCTTAAACACAGCTTTGGGGTTCTGGGTTCCCCTAGACACAGGTGGGGAAGGTCTGAGGTCCCCTGAACAAAGGTGGGGGGCTCTGAACTCTGTATCAGGTGGGGAAGGTCGGGGCTCCCCTAAACACAGGTGTGTGGGTCTGAGCTTCACCAGACACCGATGCGAGGGTTCTGGGCTCCCCTGGACACAGGTGTGGGCATTCAGCACCTTCCAGGCCAAAGTAGGTATCGTGAGCCCCAAACTCCAGCAAGCTCCATTTCTCTTCCGCCTTCGCGCCAGTTTACCAGATTTGGAGCCGAAGCCCTGCGGGCGGTACAGAAGCCGCCACACCCCAGCCCCTCTCGCCCTAGGCCCGGGGCGCGGCCTCCGCCTCCGCCTTCCCGCGCTACCCGTAAGCCCCGCCCCCGTGTCCCTGGGAGGGCGGGGGCGGGCCACGCGCGGATGGTCTGGGCGGAATCCGGAAGTGACCGGTTTGCGGGCGAGGGGCGTGGCCCGGGCCAAGGGCAGCGCAGGGAGTTCGTGGAAGTCGCCGTTGCAGCGCGCGGGGGCGGGGCCCGGAGATGGGTTAATTTGCATGTCGCGCCCCTTTGATTGTGATTGACACTGGGTCGCTCCGCCCCGCGCGTTGACTAGTTACCTCCAGCGCCCGGCCTCTGGCTCAGATTTCCCCGCAATGATCCAGTCCCTGCCCCGCCTGGCTAGCAACTGGGCCACGGCGTGGCCTGAGTCGCGCCCTCCCTCGAGCGGGTGGACCTCGCCCAAGTCCTGGAACCGGAGAAACCGGTCTGGGTGCCGCTCTGGGCTGGTCCCGACCTGCGGCCCAGCCCTTTCCCAGATCCACAGAGGCTGAACTGGGACACTCTTCTCTTGTGTCCCACATAGCCGGGCAGAGGAGACGGGAAAGGCGACATCGGGATGGGGGACACCACTAGAACTGTCCCTCACTCTCTTGCAGGGCGAACCTCTCTGGGCCTCAGTTTACCCATCTGTAAAAAGTGGAAGTTAATAGGACAGACCTGAAAGGAAGGTTGGAAATGCATCTTCATTCACAAAAGCCACTTAAGTTAACTAAGTGGCACTGCTACACTCAGTTCCTACCCCTGTGGTGGAAGATGACAGGCTAGAAGAGGAGACAAACCTAGAAACAAAAGTAAAATCACAGTTGTCATAAATCTCGCCAAAAATGAAAAAATGTTTTAAAGTAGCTCTTGTTCTGAGTGTCAATGAATATAGGGGTCTTGAGCCAAAATGGGGAGCAGACAGGTGACGCTTCCCTGAGGATTTGCCCCTTGAGCTGAGCTGCCTTAACTAGGTGAAGAAGGAAATGGAAAATCTCTAGGAGGACGTCACAGCCTATGCCAAGGCCCCATGGCAAAAAGCACGTTGGGCGTGGCCGGAGGGTGATGCAAGATTAGGCCGGAAATGGGCTGGGCCTCCATCAAGCTGGGCCTTGCAGACAATTGAAGCAGAATTTTCTAAACCCTGGGACAGTGTGGCAAAATGTTTCAATGTTATTTAATTAGCATGGAATGAACCCCTCCCTTTCTCTCTTTTCAGCTTGTATCCTTCTCAGCCCAAGGATAGTCTCCTTCCTCTGGTAACAATGTGTCTTTGACATTGGCTAATCTGTCATGGTTACTCACTGGCTACTGTTTCAGCAAGATCATGTGACATTGTTTTGTTTTCATTGTAACTTTTTAAAAGATTACTTTCTAAGTATGGTCAGTGATTAACAAGTGGGTTAAGTCAGAGAAAAATATTAGGTAAATAATAGCACAGTTAGCTTAGCTAGGCCAGGTAACATGTGCCTGTAGTCCCAGCTACTCAGGAGGCTGAGGCAGGAGGATCGCTTGAGGCCAGGAGTTGGGGGCTGCATGAGTTATGATCACACCAGTGAATAGCCACTGCACTCCAGCCTGGGCAACATAGTGAGACCCAGTCTCTAAAATAATAATAATAATAATAATAATACGATCATGATGAAGATATCCCAAATATCCTGACCCTCAACCATCTGAGCTTTGGGGAATTCTATTCTAAGCGCCATGGGAAAGCCACTGATTAAATGAGATGATAAATATTAAGCACTTAGCACCTGTTTACCTGAGACAACCTCGTTTACTCATTCAGGCCTGGGCAGGGCACTGGTGGAATTGACATTTGAGTTGGGGTGTGGATGCTAAATAAAACATAGCATTTGAGGCAGTGAGCAGTGCTATGGTTAGATCGGGCGGCCAAAGAAAGATTTCCCAAGGAGGTGACATTTCAGAGGATGGACTTGTGGGAGGCTGGGAGGACAGCACTGCAGGCAGAAGAAAGAGCAAGTGCAAAGGCCCCGGGGCTGCAACCCGCTGGGCCTATTCTGAAAGCAGAAAGGAGGTCAGTGTGGATGGAGCGGAGG
The DNA here is from genome assembly GCA_963574435.1 of Cheirogaleus major. Classification (NCBI taxonomy): domain Eukaryota; kingdom Metazoa; phylum Chordata; class Mammalia; order Primates; family Cheirogaleidae; genus Cheirogaleus; species Cheirogaleus major. The sequence continues at coordinate 12,817 of CAUYPO010075973.1, forward strand.
GGGACCTGGATTAGTGAAATGATCCAATTCGTGTTGTATAAGGTCAATGCAGCTGTGGTACAGAATAGATTTTGGAGACAAAAGCAGGGTGGAGGTCACCACGCTAGTAAAGGTGAGAGGTGATGGCCGCTCACAACAAAATAGGAGCGGTGAAGGTAGGGGAAGGCTTAGAGTCGGGTGGCAAATCAAGCTGACAGCACCAGCTACAGAGCGAGTCCGAGTAAGGAGAAATAGTGAGTCAAGGAGGATCTCTCCATTGGAACGCTGCCATTGCCACTGATACAGAGAGGACAGGGTGGCAGGAAACAGCGAGAATCCCTTTGGCTCCTGTACATTTGGAATACCTCAGACCCCCTCCAGGAGACATCAGGAGAGAGGGGCTGCTCAAGGAAGTCTGGAAGTTGGGGGAGTGGTTTAAGCACTAATTTTTTTTTTTTTTTAAACAGGCGGGGCTACTCACCACTATAAAAACGAGGAAGAATTTTCAGCTAAATTTGGGGGGAGGGGCGTCTGTAGAGAGATGGCATTTATTTATTTATTTTTAGAGACAGGCCTCACTCTGTCACCCAGGCTGGAGTGCAGCGGCACCATCATAGCTCACTGCAGCCTCAAACTCCTGGACTCAAGCAATCCTCCTGCCTCAGTCTCTTGAGTAGCTGGGACTATAAATGTGTGCCACCATGTCCAGCTAATTTTTCTTTTTTCTTTTTTTTTATAGAGATGGGCATCTCGCTATGTTGCCCAGCCTGATGTCTTGAACCCCCAGGGCTCAAGTGATCCTCCTGCCTCTGCCTCCCAAAGTGCTAAGATTACAGGCGTGAGCCACCGCTCCTGGCCTATATTTGTATTTCTGTATGTGCTTTTAAATGTCCCGCACTGTTAACACCCCTAAACGCTAACAATAATAAAATAATAATACATATAACATTTTTGGTGTGCCAGGCACTCTGCTGCATGCATGATCTCACTTGATTCCTACAAGGAGGAAGGGACTTTTATTATTCCCAATTTACAGCCAGAGAAACTGAGGCCCAGAGAGGTGAAGTGACTTGCTCAGGGCTGCACAGCAGTCTTGTAGAGCTGGCCATCTGGCTCTGGAAGGTGTACTCGTTGCCCCACAACTTCTGCAGCTGGCCTTTGTCACTCACGCAGGGTTCTGAGTTACCTGGGTTGCCTGTGTGTGTAGATCTGTCTGGCTCCGCCTCTTATCCTCCAGGGAGAGCCACCCAGAGTCCACATTGGCCTGGTGGGATGGGCATGCAGGCTCTTTCCCGTGTGTGTCAACTTGGTTCGGTGCCTCAGCAAACCCCCTGCTGGAGCCTCCTCTCGCAGGCCTGGGGTTCCCTGGGGAACCTGGTCATGGGATATGTGACCTTGTTAGTTTTCACAGCTATTGTGCAATCAATTACTCCAGGCCCCACCAGTGGGGTTTGTTGTGACAAGTTTTCAATTCTGCCTATTCTTGTGGGTCAGATGGGGTCTCGGAGAGGGGTTTAAAGGGGATGTGTGTGCAGGGTGCCTGTTCCAGCCGGGTCTTCTCTCCCATCACCTCATCCCCCAGCCCCGGTGGTCGGGCACCGGAAACCCCCAGGCGGCCCGGGCGGGGGCCGTGGTCCGCCAAGCCGCTTCCCGCGGAAGGAAGGGCCCGGCGGTTCCTGCGACAGGATGTGCGGCGAGGCCCCCTCCCCAGCCGCTGGGGACTTCCCAGGGCCAGTCTCGGAGCGGAGTAGCTGCGATGCGGACGAAGTGAGCTACCGTCTGGGATGTGTGGTTCCCGTGCTCCCACGTCCCGTTGGGGACTTCTGGGTTGGGACTCTGAGTGGGTGGTGCTAAAACTCCCCTACGTTTTCCTGGAAAGAATCAGGCGGGCCCCTCCACCGTCCCCTCCTCCCCTCGGGGCTCGGGGTCAGGTCCCCGGAGGGTCACGGGACACCAGCGCTGGCCCAGCCAGCCGTCGGGGGGCGGGGCGGGCGCTTTCCCGGCGCCACCACTCCACGCACCTGCGGCTCCTTTGTCCTCTCAACAGTCCCCCCTCCCTTCACCCTGGGGCAACGCCCACAGCCCCTCTCCTGAATCAAAGTGGGGGAAACAAGAAGGGTTTTTCCTCTAGGGGTGGCTTAATTTGGAGCTGGGCGTGACCCAAGCAAATAACTAGGGTTCTCATGGGCATTTCTAAAACTAAAGCTTGGTGGGAAAGCTGTTTAGAGGCCCATTTGACAGGTGAGGAAACTGAGGCTGGGAGCTCACCTCCCTGCCTCAGCCACACAGCTATACTTCCAGAGATTGGAATTGGGGTATTAAGGGCACTTAAAAGATGTCCTGCTCAGCTCCAACCCAGGGTGTGGGACTCCCAGCAGAGCTGACTCGGTTGGTCCGGGGTCGGAGTGGGGGTGGGTGGCAAGATCTGCCACCTTTCAAGGTTCCAAAGGAGGTGTGGTCCCCAACTCTGCTTGGGCACTGTACCCGGCAGCATCTCCCCAAACCCCTAAACTCAGAAAACCCTCTTCACCCACCCCGAGTTGTAGGGGAATTTCGAGGGAACCCCCAGATGTCAGGGGGTTAACGGAGAGTCGAGTGGAACGCCACCAGCACGGAAGCGCTGGGGCAAAGAAATGGGGGCCCGGCCGGCTCCCGCCCACGTGGTAACCGGTCTGACCGGTTGCTGGGGCCCTAGCGAGCCGCCACCAGCGCCTGACCCTTTAACCCTGCCCCTCCCCCACCAGGGAAGAAAACCAGACAGCCGACTTTTTACTCAAATGGTCTTTATTTTCCTATCTGACATTTCTAACAAAACGCCAGGTAGACGGAGTTAAAAGAATCCACGACTGGAAAGGTAAACAGATCCTCAGAAATTCGCCGGCAAGAATTTCCCCCCTCCCAACTGGCCCAGTGTCACCAGTAACGGGTCCCAGCTTAACCTTACAGTGCTTTGAACACCCCCTCCACATTTTCAGGATTCAGACCAGGAAGGTCTGGGTTAACTGTGTCCGTGTGTCTCAGGGAGGATCACGCTTGAGACTGGGAACATACTCGCCACCTCTAACGCACCAGATGAGAAAATTTTGAATCTAAAACCCTGCTGCTCCCACCCGAAGGCTCAGGGACGCGTGGCACTAACCAGGAGCACCCACGGACAAAGTGACTCAGGCCACTCTCCTCCCACTCCCCAGGGCAGGTCCACACCCCAGACCCTCCCAGGCCCCACACCCACGCAAGGCAACAGGAAGCTCCCCACGTCTGCCCCATGACGCAACGATGACCGCTTGCACAAGTATGTCAGTGGCGGGGGAAGGGGAGTGCGGGGAATTCTCAGAGGTTGGAAACGCAAACACCAACTATTGAAAACCCCTGAAGGGGCAGCACAGCCCCCAGTAAAAAACAAAGTCCGACCCTGAGGAAATTAAAGAACCAAGCCTCCCTTCTCCCAGTCCAGAAGGAGAAGGAAAGGTCCATGTCCCAGTCCGTTAAGACAGCACCTGTGGGCGCGGCAGGTCTCGGCGGAAGGCGCCCGCGCCCCCGGCTCAGGCTCCTCGGTGCCGTCGCTGCACACAGAAGGCGACAGCTCCCCGGGGGCAGAGTCCCTCTCCGGGCCTCTTCAGCAGCCCGGGCGGCGGCTTCTCTCCACGGTTTCCGCGGGCGCTCCCCCGGGGGTGGGCCTCGCCTCGGATCTGCGCACTTGGGCCAAAGGTTGGACCCGCGCTCTGGGTCTTCAGAAGGCCACCACGGCCCGCACGAGCACGTTCAGCATGCTGTCCGCCGGGCGGCAGGCCGGCTTTGCCTCGCACGCGGGCGGCGCCGTCGGGGGGGCCGCGGGGCTGCAGTTCAGGAGGCCGGAGAAGCGCCTCTGTAGGACGCGGGCCAGGTTGGGGAAGGCGCCCTCCGCTTGCGCCGGAGAGGGCTGCAGGCGATCAGGGACCTCCGAGGACGCCGCCTCGTCCTCCTCCTCCTCTTCCAGACGGGCTTTCTTGCTTGGGACCAGTCCGACGTCCCCTCCGTCGCTCAGGCTGCTGCTCCGCCGTTTGCGACTGACTTTGGCGGGGCGCGGGCTACCACGGGCAGGGGCCTCCTCGGCTCTCGGCGCCTCCTGCGTGTCCATGGGCTCCGGGGAGGGCTGCTCACCGTCGAGGGGCGCTGCCTCGGCTTCGGCTTCCGTTTCCTGCGGCGGGTGCAGGCGAGGGTCAGGGGAGCGGGCAGGCTGCAAGGACACCTCGGGCTCGTGGGCCTCCACCTTGGCCGAGAGGTAGAGTTCCCGGGCGCTGCGCATGACCAGCGACAGCTGCAGACTCCGGTGCAGCCGCAGGCCACCGCGCTGCATGCGCGAGTGGTACATCTTCCAGACAGACAGGGTCATGATGCGTTGTGCCTCCTTCTGCACCTCCATAGCGGCTCGACAGGGAGGGCGACGGGGACTCCCGGGATGGACGAGACGGGCGGCAGGTGCACCGCGGACAACGGGCTGGCTCACGCCTCTATCCACGCGCCGACCCACGCAGTAGCACTGCTAGGACGCTCTGCTCCGGCGCCCGCCACCCGGGCTCGTTTATACCCCGAATGATGTCACGGAGACGCCCCGCCCAATCAGAAGGCCGCATCCGGGCTTTCCACCGCTCGGTGGCTGGAGACTCCTTAAAGCGACAGGGTTCAATTTACCCAGCGAGGAAAAGGGACCGAAAGCCGGGCAAGGAGGGGCGTCCCCAACTCCACGCTGAACTCTGGGGATGGTCTCCTTTCTCTGAGTTCCGCCAATGCACCAGCGCAGGCCCAGCATGGGGGGCCGAGGGTGGGGCTCAGGGCCCACCCACATGCGTGGAGGCCCCAGCGGGTCGTAGGCGGCAAATTTCCCTTCGTACCCGGGAAGACCCAGGTCGAGCTGGCTTCTCCTCGTGGACACTGCTCCTAGCATCCACCAGGCGTCTAATGAATGTTTTCTGCATCAATAACGATACAGCTTACTACGCGCCAGGCACTGTTAAACACTTTACTTTTATTAATAGCTTTTTATTTACTCCTTTTATTAATACAGTGTTAATTAATATTAACACTGAGTATATCTGCTTTCTTGGCGAAACCAAGGCAGAGTCACTCGCTCAATATTTGCTAAACGAATAAATGGGCTACAGCAGTGAAAGGGGGCCACTAGGGCCTCCAGCTCTTCTGTCACTAACGTACGTGTACACCAGCCGTCCTCATTCCGAAATTGCCCACCCGTTGGGCAGCCCGGGCTGCAGCTCTGAACCGAGCACACCCCCCCCCAGGTTTCCTGAGACACGAGCTGCACGGGTGGGCTTGGCGCTTGCACGGCGACGGACCCAGCCGCATGACAGTCCCCTTGAACACGTGGCTGCCGCCCCCCGGACTACAGGGGCGGTGCTCCGCCTCCGCGCCCCGGGAGGCGGGTTCGAATAGGAGCTGGAAATTGAGCGATGTAGAGAAAGAGCAGATAGAAAGCGTTGGCCCCATCCTCCTCTAGGAGCGATCCCGCCAAGAAAACCTAAATCCAATCCCTCAAAAAAAAGATGAAAAATTTGTTCGAATACATCGATTCATTCGTGGTGCGGGCCCTTTAAGAAGTGGCGCCCTTCTCCCCGCCTCCACCAGACGCTTCCATAGAGCCTTCCCGCCACGGCGAGGGCCGACGTCCACGGCTAAATTTGGAAAGAGTGACGTAGGGCCGGCGCCAGAGCCGCTTCCGGCTGCCCATGTAAGGGCAGGGGCCGGGACACAGCGCTAGCGGGAGGCGGTGGACTTCCGGGGCGGGGCCTTGGCTCTGGGCACGCCCCCTCCCTCCTCCGGCCGGCCCTCGGGGTCTGGCTGGAGCCTCGGGCTTCCTGACCCGCTTCCCAACGGGCGGGTGGGAAGGGAGAGGAAGGTTTCACTTCCTTCCCTCCCGGGGCCAGGAAGGCGAGATGCCGGCAAATCACCCCGCAGCGGGTAGGGGCGACCTCAGGGCTCCCACTAACGTCATCTCTTCGAGACCCTACGTAACCAGCCTGCCAACACGAGGGGCGACCCGCTGGGGACATCTTCATCTCATCCCTACCCCCTCCTACGGAGACCCCAGATATTCCCCCCTACAAGCCTCCCACCTGGTTATTCCTGCCCTCCCCCCACCCCCACGTCCCGCACCCCCTCCGCACGTGAGGACTCAACAATTCTTCCCTCCTAAAAGACCCCTCCAAAACCTGTCCCCATTCAGCGAGGCTGCCACACTGCGGCGACCTGCAGAGGACGCCCCCATCCCCGCCCCCCTAACATGACATCCCCAGCCCAGGCGCTGTCTCTGAGACCCCACACAGCCACAGCGACTGTGACACGCATAGGGGCGACCCTCCGAGGACTCCCTGACATCCCGCCCACCACCCTCCAGGGGAGACCAGCACCCCACCCCCAGTTCAGACGACCACCCCCCCAAAAGTGCTTTCCTGGAGACCTCACACAGGGCGCCTCTGTCACACAAGGGGTGACCCTATGAGCCCCTCCCCAGACACTCCTGGCCCCTCCCAGACGGAGATCCCACAAGCTGAGGACCGCCCTGGAGACCATCCTCGAAGCTAGCCCCTTCCCTTACGCCCTCCAAGCTCGCGCTTAGACTCCGCGCTTACGGACAAACGTGTCTGCGAAACCCACCCCACACACGCTCTGAAAGGCGACGCTCCCCCCACAGGCATCTCTGGGGGCCCCACTCACAGCCACCCCCCCAAGCACCCCAAGTCGACCTCCCACCCTCTGTGCAGGAAAAAGAGAAGGAGGGAGTCTCAGAACTCCCGCAGGAGAACTCCCGCTCCTCATCCCGCCCCTGCAGGGAAGAGGGGAAGACCAGCTCTCCCCTCAACCCTTCCCAAACCTGCCACTCGGGACCCTAGGCTGGGACGACCTCCCAGGACGGGATCCCGGTGCCAGCCCAGGGAGTCTGTTCAAAGATTCAGCAATCGAAAGAGCCCCTCCCCCAGCCACAATCCCGTCTGAGTTAAGGGAGGCCATTATTATTTACACGGCCCAGAAGGGAAACTGAGGTGGCGCAGCAACAATCCAAGGGGCTGGGTCTCGAACCGACATTCCGAGCTCGGACCCAAACCCAGCCAGACAGAACTGGGACATTGCCCCGGTCAGGCACTCGAAGGAGGAGGGGCGGGGCATGCGGGCCGGAAGCCGGCTCTGCCCACAACCAAGATGGCCGCGGAGAGGGCGGAAGTTTCCGCATTTCGAGCCTCCAAGGCCTCTCTTTCTCCCTTGGCGGCCCCGCTCTCGATGGTGGCGTGGCGGGGGCGGGGGCGGGGGCGGGGGAGGCGGCGCGTCCTCCTCTGCTGGGAGGGAACCAGCTCGCAAACCCAAGTCGGGAGAGGGGTTCGGCCTGGGAGAAGGGGGGGTTGACATGTCTCTCGAAGACCCTTTTTTTGTAGTCCGAGGGTGAGTGGCAGCGATGGGGGAAGGCGGAGGGTGCTCAATCCCCAAGCCAGCCAGTGCCTGGGTGCCGGCCAGAGCGTGCCAGGCAGGCTGTGCACGGCCGTCTGGGTGCGTGGGTCGCCCTGCGGCCGAGTGGGAGGGGTACGCAAGGGGGATTTGGAGGTCTCCTGAACCCCCAGTTAGTTTGGGGTCTCAGCAGGGGGCAAGGGCAGGCGGCAGGACCGCCTGTCCCCAACTGCGCCCACTGCGCCCCTGCCTGCAGCGAGGTGCAGAAGGCGGTGAACACCGCCCGCGGGCTGTACCAGCGCTGGAGCGAGCTGCTACAGGATGGCGCGGCGGTGGGACGCGAGGAGCTGGACTGGACCACCAATGAGCTGCGGAATGGCCTGCGCAGCATTGAGTGGGACCTCGAGGACCTGGAAGAGACCATTGATATCCTGGAGCTTTTGGTGGGGGGGGGGTGGCATGAGAGAGCCCATTGCAGGGAGGCAGGGGCCGCTGGGAGGCAGCCCCATGCACACTTAGAAGGGTAGGGGGAGGTGGGTATCTGCCCCTGGCTTTGACCCTTGACTCTTAGCCCAAGGATAGTGGAATCCAGTCCAGGCAAGTTCAAGCTTCCCCCTGGGGACCTGCAGGAGAGAAAGGAGTTCGTGGAGCGGATGCGCGAGGCGGTCCAGGTGAGGAGAGATCCTGTGGGGGTGACTGTGGGGAGGTTAAGGGTGTCTTTACTCCCTAATGCTTTCCTCACCCCCAGGAAATGAAGGACCATATGGTCAGCCCAGCAGCCGTCGCCTTCATGGAGAGGAATAACAGAGAGGTAAGGCACCTGCCCCAACATGCCCACCTGGGTCTATCTGGGTGACCCACCCCTTTGAGCGCCAGCCCGATCCCTCTGTGTGTGTGTCCACCTGTCCCTTCTGTGTCAGTGCCCATCTGCTCTGTGTGCAGTTGTCTTCTGGCTGTCTACCTACCTGCTCTTTCTCGGTGTGTACACCTGAGCCCTGTGTGTGTGTGTATTTCCGTGGGGACCTCTCTACCTTCTCCTCCGGGTTTGTGCGGGTTTGCTGCTGGGTAGCGGAGTGCTGGGGGCCGGATAACTTTCTCCTTTCTGCTTCCATGCCAGTTGCTCTGTGTGCAACTGTTTCCAGGGTGCCTGCCTACCTCTGTCTCTGTGCATGCACCTGACCTATCCAAGTGCGTGCACTTGGCCTCCGAGCACATCTCCCTCCATCTGCCCCAACATACCTACCAGTTCCTGTGGGAGCGTGCCTGCCCTGTGCACGTGTGTGCACATGCGTGTGTTCTCCCTGCTGCCTCTGTCTGTCCATCTTTCCCTTGTCGTGTGTGGCCATTCTTCGCTTGTCAAAAGCCACCAGCCTCTCTCCATCCCCTCTTAAGCCCACGTGGGGTCTGGGAGCTGAGGCCCCCATCAGTTTGGCATCCTGTAGCAGTACCCACGTGTCTTCCAGATGTGCCACCTTAGGGATTAAAGAACAAACTCTAAAAGACATCTGATAATAAGTGTTCTATCACCCAAACACTTAGGTCAGGCTGAATGCTTTGGTGCTTTGCCTGCAGCCAGCCCTGGGAGGAGCCACTCGACTGAGGTCATGCACCTAGTTAAGTGATGGAAACCGACTCAGCCATCTGACTTCATTATGAAATAATTTTAAAAAGCAAACAATAAAAGGTGACATTTATTAGTACCTAGTGTATATTGGGCACTGTTCTAAGTGCCCCCCATGGATTAGTTCATTAAATTCTCACTCCAACCCCAGCCAACAAGAATGAATGCTCTCCCCATTTTATAGATGAGGAAACTGAGGCACAGGGAGGTCAAGTGACATGGCCTTGGGGGGAACCCAGGTCATTCTGTCCCAGAGACTGCCTTCCTGACATCCACTGTGTGGTGGGCGTCCCTCCCTGAGCCTGTGGTCTGTGTCTCCGCAGATGCTGGTGGCCAAGCCAGGCACCCAGAAGTCACCCAGCGACCTGCTGGATGCCAGTGCAGTCTCGGCCACCTCTCGCTACATCGAGGAGCAGCAGGCCACACAGCAGGTGTGTGCGGGTGGCCGGGGGCCCTGGGATGGAAGAGCCATAGACCGTGCCGAGGTCCCTGCCGACCACACCTGCCGCCCCTCTGCTCTGCAGCTGATCATGGACCAACAGGATCAACAGCTGGAGATGGTGTCTGGGAGCATCCGGGTTCTGAAACACATGTCTGGCCGCGTTGGGGAGGAACTGGACGAGCAGGGCATGTGAGGCCAGGCCCCTGGGGGTGGGCCAGAGGCACCCTGGTGTGCTTTGGCCCTTTGGGGGCTGATGCCATCCTGGTCTTTGCAGCATGTTGGATGCGTTTGCTCACGAGATGGACCACACCCAGTCCCGGATGGATGGGGTCCTCAGGAAGATGGCCAAAGTGTCCCACATGACGAGTGGTGAGTCCCCTGGGCAGCAGTAGGTCCTGGTGGGGGCAGGTTGTGGGTAGTATCCTCTCCTCCTGTGACCTCTGACCCTCTTGTCCCCAGACCGCCGACAGTGGTGTGCCATCGTAGTGCTGCTCGGGGTTCTTCTTGTGGTTTTAATTCTACTCTTCTCTCTCTAACTCCAGCCCTCCCTGGGGGCCCTGGTCCCTCATGCCTGGGGAGCCGCCAAACACTTCTGAGCTGGCCTTGCCCCCTGGGAGGAGAGGATCTCGCCTGGGGGGCTGTCCCCAAGGCTCTCATCCAGAGCCAGTGGGACCCTCAGGGCCCTGGGCTGGAGTCCCCTGCCCCTGGTCCTGTCTCAAGTGCGCTTAGGGGGTGGTGGAGGTAGGGAGACCTCAGACACACCCCTCCCCATTTCTGTTTCCAGTGCCCCAAAGCCATTCTCCCCTGTGCCTTCTCCATGTGCCAACTTGGAAATAAAATCCCAGCCTTTTTTTGTACATATTTGTATCGTATGGTGTGTTGACTACAAACTTGTGATGGAGCCCTGATTGGGATGGGATCCCATTCTAAGCCACTGTTTGCCTGATCAGGAGCCCCGGGGTGTGTGCGTGTTTTATGGATTTCAGTGGTTGATATTTGGTGCAGAAGAGACTTATTGTAGTTTATTTTTTGGTTTTAATAATGGATAATTTATTACCATTGAAACTTCCAAACCCTTTTCCTTGAGTTTCTGAAGTTCTTTCTGAACATCTGCTTATTCTGTGCCTAAGGTAAATAAATCCCTTAGACGTGGAATTTAACAGTCACTTCTGAGGGGCTTTTGAGTGACACTGGGTTCCACTGTAAATGTAGTTACTGCGATTCCTCTCTGATAAGCCATAGAGCCTTCCTGAGTACAAAGTGATTCCCGTAAACGGAGGAAACCATCAAGTGCTGCGCATCTGAGATTATTAAATGTTTCCAGCCCACGCGTTATGTAATCAGGCATCAAAACCATGCATCTCCGTTGCTCATTTACACATTATAAAGTGTTGTTACAAGGATGTCCTTCTATCAGCCAATTTGTCAAATCTTAAAAAGAAACACGTACAGAGTCCTTTTTAATGGGCTAGGTTCTCCTAATCCTTTCTGTACTTAATTCTGGATCTTCCTCGGGTTGAAAGATGCACCTTGGAGACAGGTGCTGTGGCACGTGCCCGTAGTCCCAGCTATTCGGGAGGCTGAGGTGAGGGGAATCGCTCGAGTCTAGGCGTTCAAGGCTGCAGTGAGAGCTATGATCACACCATTGTAGTCCCACCTGGGTGACACAGAGAGACCTGGTTTCTTTAGAGAAAAAATTGCTTGGCATGGTGGCTCAAGTTTTTTTTTAAACCACAATTAAGCATAATATTGTAACAAACAAGCAAACACATCGATTTAAAAACGGGCAAAACTGGCTGGGCACGGCGGCAGGTGCCTTTAGTCCCAGCTACTGAGGAGACTGAGGCAGGAGGATCACTTGAGCCCAAGAGTTTGAGGTTCAGTGAGCTGTGATCACTGCACTCCAGCCTGGGTGACCTTTATTAAAAAAAAATTTGAAAAGGTGGGGGGAAAGATGCACTTCTGGAAGATGGGTGGTTTCTGTTTACCAGGGCTGTCTACATGCTTAGAAAGGCAAGATATCCTGTTACTTGAAGTTACTCGTGACTAGAGTCACCGATGGATTTTTGTTGGGGACGCTGTTGGCTCTCAAAACCCCTACTTTCTGGTGGCCGTACCACTCCAAAGGGGGCTGGTCTTACTGAAATATACCACAGTTGCCCTGTGAATTGAAGTATCACTCGGTCATCTTCCCTCCTCCAAATCATCGCAGATCAGATTCTCGTGGCTTGGGCTGAGAGACGAAGGCTCCTTCTCCATCTCAGGGCAAAGATCTTTTAACCTAGTGGGATCCCCAAGGTTGGTGAATATCCTTCCCATGTTATTTTGAAAATCAATCACATTTATCTTTGCATCAATGGGGCTCTTTCACTTGGTGGGATCCCAAGGTTGGTAAATATATTTCCCACGTCACTTTGAATTAATCCCATGTTACTTTGTATCTGTGGGGCCTCCGGGCACCTCATGTTTTTTCTTACTTTATGGAACTTTTTGTCCTTTCCAGGGCACAGGAGGGCAGCAAGTGTAAGGCAGGGCCAGCCTGCGGGCAGGAACGCGCCACGAGCCCAGAGTCAGGGGGCTCTGGGTGTCGTCCCCGTCCCCCCTCCAGTGAGCAGCACGCGCAGGGCTGTTACAAAGGCGTTTAGTTTATTCTCATCAGTATCACTGATATCCTCATGGTTCACATTTGCCAACACCCTCCTCTCCTTACAGTAGTTAATGTGCAATCTCACTTGGGGGCCTGGGGAGGGGGCGGGGGCTAGGCCTGGGGCGGGGAAGGTGTTGGCACTTCACGGGGACAGGGTGGGCGCCCGCCCTCGTGAAAGAGGTGTGGGTGAGTGGGCGGCCAGGGAAGCGGAGGTGGGCGGGGTGGGGGGAGGGCCCCAGTCTTTTTTTTTTTTTGATGACTCCCCATTCCTGTTCCTTCCTGGCTGCCCAGGGTTGGGGGACCATGCAGCTCAGAGCAGGGCAGGGCAGGAAGAGACGGGAAAAGCAGCAGGCCGCCCAGGGCTGGGGGAATGGCAGGGCCAGGGCAAGGGGGTTGGGGGGCTCCTGGGGTAAGGCACAACCCTGTCTTTGGCTCTCCTGGTGAGGAGTTTCCTCCCCTGCACCCCCTGCCCAGCCCCGCTCCCCATCCCCCACCCCCAGGCCCCCACACACAGTCCTGGGAGCCAGGGGTGCCTCCTGGGGTCCCTGAAACAAGTGGGCTCTGCCACCCAAGCCAGTGGTGCAGGGCCTCGGAGGAGACAGGGGCAAGCCCCGCCCGAGGAAGAGGCAGGGAGGGGCCGGTGGGGGCCTGCCCAGGACAAGGGGATGGGGAGGGAGAAGACCCCTGGTCCCAGAGAGCTGCCCCCCAACTAAGGCCTGGAAGGAGGGGAGTGCCTGGGAGCTCCTGCTTCCTTTTGGGGGTCTGGCTGGAGACACCCCTGCCTGCCTCCCAGACCCCCACAGGGCCCAGCTGCTTGCCAAGTGACCAGGATATTGTGCTTTGGGATCAACGCTGGGGTGGGGCGTCGGGCCAGGAGGGCAGGGGAAGGGAGGGGCGACTAAGGTGCTTGTGCTTTAGCTGTGGGTGTCGATCCCCCCCTAGACTCGGGCAGGCAGCTGGGGGTTAAGGTGCTGGGGCCGGGCCAGGACAACAGAGCGCCAGGACCCCAGCCAGACCCCCACACCCGGACTGACCCCTGCAACAAGCAGATGTTAGGAGGGACCCCCCCACCAGGCTGGCGGGGCTGCTGGGTCAAGTGGATGGTCACTAAATCAGATTCAGAGGGTCCAGTCAGGGCCCTGCCTCTTTAGAGAGGCCACTGGGAGCGATGGGGAGGGAGACTGGAGGCAGGGAGGACAAGGGCCAGGGACACAACTGTGAGATGGCGAAATAACACCCCACATGGGGGAATGGGGAGCAGAAAAAGAAAAGAACCCTCCACGATCACATGTAAAACTAAAATAAAAATAAAAATACTCGCTCTGGGCGAGGAGGAAAAAAAAAAAAGGAATGGTAAGAGAAAATTCTGGAAACAATTGCTAACAATGAAGTGGGCCCAGCCCTGCCCAGCCCCCAGGAGCTGGGCTTAGCCAATAGGCCAAGGCCTGGGACACCCTTAAGCGGTAGCCCTGTGGCCGGGACAAGGGACAGGGGAGAAGCTGGGCACACCCACAGGAGCCCAGGCAGCAGCTGGGACTGGGGCCCACCACAGAAACACGCTCCCACACATGCGCACACATTCAGCCTGCCCCCGCTCCCCACCCCAGCCTGCCTTCCACGGCCCGGGCCGAGGGGGGACATCAGACACAGTCCCATTGGTTTTGAAAAATAAAAGGAATCTTATACTTCAATAGTTCATTCGCTAAAAAAAGGTTTTAAAAATTATGTACAGGGGGTGGGGGGCCTGAAGCCCTGCCGTGGGGCAGGGTGGGGTGGGGAGAATGGAGGGAAGGGGCCCCCAACCTGCTCCCCTGGGTTCCAACCCTGGTCCTACTGCCTCTTAAATCTTCATTTGTCTGAAAGCAAAACTTCAATACACGCAAACGCACACATGCACACGCACGCACTCTGCCAGCCCTGCAAACCTCCCCTAGCCTCTGAGACCCTCCGTCTGCCCCCAACAGACCCCCTCCCTTAGGACTTGCCTCTCTAAGGCCCCAGGGGACCAATGGGGGCAACAGAGGCAGGGAGAGGAGAAAGGGCACTGGGCCTGCTGCTTTAGATCAGTTGTGCAATTTCTCTGAGCCTCAGTTTCCCCAGCTGTAAAAAACGGGCAGTCCCCACAGCCTCGCCTACCCCAGCCCCCAGGAGCAGGGACAGACGAGGGTGACAGGAAGGCGCTTTTGGAGATGTGGAAGCACTGGGAGGTGGCAGGAGGGGTCCTGAGAACCCCTGGGGGACCCCTCAAGTCCCAAGGGGCTGCAGTGAGGGCGGAGGCTGAGGAATGCTTCCGCAGGGCAGCCTAGGGCCTGGGAGGGGCCCTTCCTGAGCCCCCCAGGCCGGCCCCCTCCGCATGGCGGGCATGGCGGGCCTGGGGCGTGGGGAGATCATTGCAAGGGGTTAGGGGAGGAGGAGTCAGAGCTCAAGTGTGCACGAGTGTGTGTGAAAGAAGGTGGCACGGACCTCGGCCACCTGCTCTGCCCTGCGGGTCCTCTGTCCTCTCCTGGCCTGGCTCGTGTTGGGGGAAGGGGGTAGGAGAGGGGAGGCAGAGGGGCTGGGAGCATGCAGCACCCCCCGCGGGTCCTGGGGAGGGACAGACAGTAGCTCGTGACCAAGATGGCGGGCGGGGGTGTGACGGGAGGGGGAGTGTGCGCCCCGGGGGTGGGGAGGGCGGGGTGGGTTACTGCAGGCCCTCAGCAGAGGGGCCCGGCTCGCCCTCGTGGCCGGCAGTCTCAAAGCCATGCTCCACGCCCATCATGTCCGGCTCTATCTTGCCCGTCTCGCTGATGAAGGCGGTGTAGGCGTCGCCCTCCGCCTTGAGCACCTTGAGCTTGGGCATCCAGCTCTTGCGCACGACGCGGCGGGCGTTGGTGCACATGTCGGCTGCGATGGCATTCATTTCACTTTCTTTGAAGTTAGGGGCGAAGTTCTGGCAGTAGTCTGTGCGGGCAGGGTGGGGCAGACGGTTCAGGTGCAGCGTGGCCCTGACTTGTGTCAGGCCAAGTGACTCCCATGAGGCCACCCCCTCCCCAGCATCTGGGACCCACTCCCCCGAGAGGAGACAATTGGGGCCACACAGCCAGGACATCAAACCACAGACCACGTCTCTTGTCCCCAAATGCCTGAGTTTGGCCACGAGGAGGGATATGTGGTCTCAATGGGGCAGCCTGCACTCTCAAAAGCTTGGAGTCATTTGCTAGAATTTAGTAACTGGGAGATTCCCTGTGAAAACCTAGACTCAGCCCCTGACAGGTGGCTGACACCACTTGGTCTGGTGGCAGCCCCTTTTTTGGCAGGCTCTGTTGGCCACTTCATCCCTCCCGTGACTGCCCTGAGTTTGAGACCCTCCTGCCTGACCTCCCATCGGCTCCCCCGTCTCCTAAGCACAAAGAAATCTCTAACCAATCACAGCCCTCTTCCCAACAAGCCTAGACTGAGCCTCAGAATCCTTCTCAACACCAAACTCCACCCATCTATAAGGGCCAACACTGGAGAAAAACCGCAGTCTGCTCGCCCCACCCCGGCCCCCGCCCCAGAAGCGTGGACACTCACACTTGACGGCGTGGAGGACGCGACTGTCCAGCGGCTTGCGGCTGGGGTTGTTGCTGGAAGAGCGGATGCCGGTGCCGCAGCTGTTGGCCAGCGTGTTCCTGGGGGCACGGAGGTGGTCAGTGATGGCGGTAGCAGGGGGCGGGGGACAACCCACTCCCCTTCCCTAGGGCGCTGGCGAGGGCCTCACCGGTCAAAGAAAGAGGCCAGGAGCCGCCGCAGCAGGACCTTGTGCCGCGTGCCCGCGCTGACGTGGCAGTTCATGAGCTGTGCCCGTGTGATGTACACGTTGGTGCCTGGCGAGGGGAGGCCGGAGGGTGGCTCAGAGCATTTCCAAGCCACCGCAGCCCCTACGAGGCCAGGCCGTGGCCTGGGCCCAACCCCCTTCTCAGAACCCCCAGACTCTCCCTGTTGGGCTCTGGGTCCCCACAACTTGCCCCAGGGACCTTCGTCCTCTCCCTGAGGGCAGGTGAGGCTCCTAGGGACTCCCCCTGCCTCGGCAGTGCTCAGGAAAGGACAGAAAGGGCAGTGTCGCCATTCACTGGGCAAATGCCATGGGTGCCAGGTCCTGCCGTGAGCCTGGCGCAACCACCCGTGTGTGCCAGGCCCCCTGACCATGGCCAGCTACAGAGTACCAGGCAGTGGAGCCTCACACCTGGGCACTATGACCTCAGGGCCAAATTTTTTTTTTTTCCAGACAGAGTCTCACTCTGTTGCCCAGGCTAGAGTGCTGTGTCGTCAGCCTAGCTCACAGCAACCTCCAACTCCTGGGCTCAAGTGATTCTCCTTCCTTAGCCTCCCGAGTAGCTGGGACTACAGGTGCATGCCATGACACCCAGCTAATTTTACTATTTTCAGTAGAGACGGGGTCTCGCTGGTCTCGAAATCCTAGCCTCAAGCAATCCTCCCACCTCAGCCTCCCAAAGTGTGAGCCATCACCCCCAGCCATCAGGGCTGAATTCCTTACAGCTATGGTAGTTGGCCCTCACCCCATCCTAGGAAGTAGCTAATCCTGCCTGTGGCCAAACAATGCTCGCTGACCCTTGAGCCAGAGGCTAGAGGCAAGTCTTTGCTGCGTCTCAACTCATCCAATGTCACGCCATCGCAGTACGACTGGGAAACCAGCTTCCACAGGACATTGGCCAGTGCACCAGCTCCCAACCAGCTGCCCAGCCCAACCCGGAGGGCACCGAGGCCCCAGGTTGGAGAGGAGAGGGGAGGACTTGCGATGAAGCTGGCCGCTTACCTGTCACCAGCTCCAGCTTCTCGGAGGGGTCCCCCTCATCGTAGAGCTTGGGGTGACAGCGGTTGCCAATCTGGTTGATGAGCTCAGTGGGGAGAGATGCCAGATCCTGCCGCACCCGGATACGATTCCGGGACTCAGGGGCCACCTGCTCAGGCAGGGCCTCCACCTTCTCGGCTGCGGAGGAAGAGCAAGCCGCGTGCATGTGTTGCGGGGAGGGACACGGTGGGGGGGATGGGTAGGGGGACCCGGGCTGCGCCTCACCTGTCTGGCCGACATTCATCATGCTGTACATGGTGTACATGTTGCAGATCTGCCGGTACTGCTCATCTGTCCCCTCCTCGCCCCCGTCCTCCTCCTCATCCTCCTCGTTGTGGTAGGAACCGGGGCTGTCGCTGGTATAGGCACTCGAGGTGCCTGGGCTGGTCCGCTCCGATGTGCTGGGCCCGCTCACCACGGTCCCTGCTGCCCCACTGGCCGGCTGCCCGGCCCCGGCCCCAGCCCCGGCTCCTACTGCCGCTGCTGCTGCTGCCGCCGCTGCTGCCACCCCAGCAGGCTGGGCCGCTGCCACCACTGGGGCCTGCTGGTGCGGCCGGTTGGCGGCCAGGTCTGGCGTGGAGAACTTGGCCATCTTGCGGCTGCCGTTGCCGCTGCCCCCGGCCTCCTTCTGGCCGCTGTCCCACAGCCGTTTGGCCACGGGCGTGCACTGCACAGAGTCCGACTCCTGCTGCTCCGTCTTGACCCGAGACACGAGGGGCAGCGGGGTGCCGCAGGCTGGCCAGCCCGACGTCTGCGCCACAGGGCTCTGGGGCTCGGACCATGGGGCCTCCTCGGCGTGCAGGCCCTGGGAGTCGCAGCTCGGGGAGCTCACCTTGAGGAAGAACTCGGTGCCCTTCTCCATGATCTCCTGGATCTGCAGGAAGCCGGCCGTGTACATGAGCAGGAACTGGTCGCCCACGTTCATGCTCAGCCGGCCCGTGTAGCAGAAGCTGAGGATCTGCTGGAAGGACTGCGGCTGCACGGCCGCCGGCAGCTCCACCACGGCGCTGCGGCTGCTGTTGAACAGGTCCCGGAAGTAGGAGCTGCTGGCGGCCAGCACGGCCCGGTGGGCCTTGAAGGCATGGCCCTTGACCACCACGGACACGTCACAGTAAAGGCCCTGTAGCCGCTGCTCATTGAGGCACTCGAGGATACTGTTGCCGAAGTTCGGGATCTCCATCTGCAAGGTCTGCGCCATGGCGGCGGCTGCACGGGGGACAGGGAGAGACGGAGGGATGGGGTCAGGTGGCAAACCCTGCGCCTGGCCTGGCCCTGCCCTCACAGACCTCCCCTGCTGAAGGGACATTTGCCATGGCTGTAAGAATCGCATGGAGCCCCTCCAAACCCTTCCATCCCAGTATAGATCTGCTTTTATGAGACACTGTCCAATCAGCTAAAACAGCTATAGACCAGGGCAGCCACATGCTGTCCCTTGTGGAGAGGCGGGCAAAGGCACACGTACCCGTGTGTAACTGCATATTAAATGAGTTTGCCTAGGGTGGCTAGGTTGGATGCAGTAAGTGCCCACGAGCGCCAACTATCACCAGCACCGTGTGCACAGGGTACCTTTGCAGGGCACTGGTGTGCAAATGCCAAGAAGGCAGAGTCACCTGATTGTGCAACAGAGTTCACAGTGCCGAGCACATGAGCCTTAATCACCGTTTGCTGACCGACTGAATTACACGAAATTACACGAAAACATCACTAGTCACCAGGGAAATGCAAATCCAAACCACAACGATATACCAACTCACGCCCACTAGGCTGGCTAGAATCAAAAAGTTGATGAGGACGAGAAATCAGAACCCTCGTACACTGCTTGTAAAAGTGTAGAATGGTGCAGCCACCTTGGAAAACAGTCTGACAGTTCCTCAAATGGTTAAACACAGTTACCAGACGTCCCAGCAACTCCACTCCTAGGATTTATGCCCAGGGGAAATGAAAACATTTGTCCACATAAAAACCTGCAGGCAAATGTTCACAGCAGCACTATTCACAACAGCTCAGAGGTGGAAACAGTCCAAAAGTTCCATCCACGGATGAATGGATAAACAAAATGTGGCAAATCCATACAATGGAATATTATTCAGCCATAAAAAGAAGGAAATTCTGACACATGCTACAACATGGATGTCCCTGGAAAACACTACGCGACGTGAAAGCAGCCAGACAAAAAGACCACGTAGTGTATGGCCCTATTTATATGAGATGTCCAAACAGGCAAATCCATGCAGACAGGACGCAGATTCATGGTTGTCAGGGGCTGGGGGGAGGGGAGAATGGGGGACGGGAGAATGGGGGAGGTGGTCAGTGAGAACAAAGGTATGTGAGGTTTATTCTTGACATAATGCAAAATCTCCTAAAACTGACCATCATGATGCGTGCACAATTCTGTGGATATACTACTGACCAATGAACTGTACGCTTGAAATGGGTGCAGTGGATGATGCATACTACTCAATAAAGCTACGAAAGAAAGAGAGGGAGGGAGGGAAGGAGAGAGGTTTCCTCTGGGCAGAATTACGAATGAAACTTACAAAGTACAGTGAGCACACTGTTTAGGCCTTTTGAATTTTGAATCTGGTGAACAAATTGCCTACATGCAAAAATAAGTATTATTTAAAAAAAATGTGGGAGGCTGGGTGCAGTGGCCTGTAATCGCAGCCCTTTGGGAGGCCAAGGTAGGAGGCTAGCTTGAGGCCAGGAGCTCAAGACCAACCTGGGCAATATAAGACCCCATCACTACAAAAATTAAAGAAATAGCCACGTGTGGTGGCAGCATGCACTTATAGTCTCAGCTATTCAGGAGGCTGAGGCAGGAGGACCACCTGAGCTCACAAGTTTGAGGTTGCAATGAGTTACGATGAAGCCACTAACCCAGGCAACAAAGTGAGACCGTATCTCAAAAAATAAAGTGAAATCATACTATATATATTTAATTTAGGCAAATTCACCCAAACATGCTTAGTGGGGAGGGGAGGAAGAATTAAGCTGTTCAGGGAGCCAGCCCTGCCCTGACTGGTGAGGGGACCGGACCCACTGGGGGAGAGAGGCCAGGCAACTCTCAGCTGTGAACTTATGCATAAGAGCCTGTGCTGCCTCTTCCGGCAGGAAGAACTGGCCAGGCAGGCAGATGGGAAGGCTGTGTCCACACTCTGGGGCAGTCAGTGAAGCGCTTTGAGGGAAGGTGTGGCCTTATACATTGTGCCACTGGTACAAGTGAGTCCTCTGCAATGCTATAGGTCTTTGCCGGGCAGCAGTCCTGCCCAGGCAGGGCAGGGATGAGAAGGCTTCCCTAAGTTAGAAAGGTCTGAGCAGAGACTCCAGCTGGAGAAAGATGTTAACAAGTATATGCAAAGGCCCTGGGGCAAGAATGAACCTCAACTTTTTTTCCTTCACTCCCTGTTAGCTTTCACATATCTTTTCATTTTCTCATTCATTAGCAACCCCATTCAGAGCTGTTGCTGTGGTCTGGGCAAGAAAACAGTGAAGACTTGGCCCCTACCTGGTAATGGGCTGCTTAGAGGAACAGAAGTGGCATGTGCCCAAGGGCTTGGAGGTACCTCTGGGGCCAGGCTGAGTCCTGGCTGCAGCACTGACCTGCTCCTAGGACCAGAATCTCCAAGTCTCTGCTTTCTCCATTTGGAAACCGAGGACTAACTGATCCCGCAAACTCAACCCATACTTACAGAGCCACCACTACCGTATGTGCCAGGCGCTCTGGCAGACCAGGAGCCAGCTGCGGGCCCTGCCCCTCCCAGCACCCAGGCTAAGGGAGGAGCCAACATGCCACCCCCACAAGCTCCTGGAATCCTCTTAGCAGGACTTTGGGGCTAGTTTCACACTCCAAATTCCCAGCTGGGAATACTGAGGCCACATGGAAGTTAAAGCCTGTCTCGAGGTCATATGGGAGTAAGTGCTGGGGGCAAGATTTAAACCAGAGTCTGTCTGGGAACGGCAGCCTGTGATTTTCCTCAGCTGTATCCTCCCTCTTCTTCCTCCTACTCAAAATCACGGTCTCAGCCACACACACACACACAATGACTTAGGCTAATCAGAGAGAGGCGGCAGAATCTGGAATGCCCAGGAACATGGCAGCACAAATCTCCCAGGAGCCCAGCCTCAGAGCTGCACAAGCCAGGAGTTGGCCCTCTAGGAGAGGCAGGAGAAACTGAGGCATCACATGGTGGCCAAAGGACAGAGGCCAGAGAACCCACTGCAGGGCACTGGGACCTCCCTGGGCTGCCAAATCGAAGCCACCTCCCAACCCCCATACAGGGTCACGAATGGTAAGGACCAAGACAGTCAGGGGAAGAGGCCGCAACCCAGGTCAGGTCCTGGAGGGGTGCTCCAGGCTCACCCCCCAGGGAAGGACCAAGACAAGACAGGTGTGGTGAACAGCCAAAGCCCCTCACCTCTCTGTGCCTCAGTTTGCTCATCTGTAAAATGGGGACTGATCCACCCCACCCGCCCTGATGGACCGCATCCTCCTCCATGCCAAGGTGCTGGGGACACAGCCCTGAAAAGGATTGGCTGTGCCCAGCCAGGGCTCACTGTCTAGCGGGGAAACACACAGGGAATGACTTAGTTACAGTTGGGCTGAGTGTGTCACAGAGTGGCTGATCTTGGTAGCAGGAAGATGAGAGAACACCCCTGGGCAGGAAAGTGTCATCTGGGGACCCAGACAGAGGCCAGTGTGGCTGGAGGGCAGTGTAGGGGCATGTGGCTACTGGGCAGGGTGTGTGACAGGCGGAGGCCTGGCCTGGGGAGCAGGGACATCTCTTTGGAAATGAGCAGCAAGAAGCTTGGAGTTAGCTGGGGTCAGGGCGGCATTTTACGAGCTGTATGTAGTTATCCACCCAAGGGGACTGCCATCTCCATGAGGTGGGCACCCTGGCCGGTTTTGTTCAAGATTAGTTCCTTAGAAGTAGATGCTCAGTAAATATTTGTAAACGTGTTAAAGAACAGTGGGGGGAGGAGAGGCAGACAGCACAAGGCAGGAGTAAACCACCTGAGTTTGGGACATGGCAGCTGTTGGGGGGAGCGGGGGGCAGAGGTTATGAGGTGGGGACATAGAGGGCTGCAGGGCTGCAGAGGGCATTCCCAGGGATCCCACAAACTTCGCTTGCTGTGCCAGGTACTGTCACAGACACTCTCTGCAGGTTACCTAAGCAATGGAGGCAGCCTACAAATTGGATGCTAGGCTGTCCCACCATGGGATGGGGACCACAGTGCCACCTTGCCCGGTCCCAGGTAGCCAGATCCCTCCAAGGCACACAGGCAGCACTCAGCAATGGGGACTGTGAGGTTCTGGAGACAACAGGAGACGACAGAGACGCAGGTGTGGAGCCCAGGCCCCCTCCTGAAGTCAGGAGCCAACCTGGCGCTCGGGCTGGGGTCCCCTATGCACCTCAGCTTCAGAGCCTGGCACCCAGGGCTTTGGAGCTTTTGATTAGCAATTAGCAGGGGGTAGGAGCAATTGGTACAAACGGCTCAGCCAGTGTGTGCACAGGACCCCACCCCTCCACATTGCTGGGGACCGGGGAGCAGGGTAGTGGGTCTGTGAGCTGCAGAGACCTGAATGCTGTTCCCGCACGGCCCCGCTGGCCCTGCAAGGGTTTAGGGTGTGTGTATGGGGTGAGGCTGTGGACAGCCCTGGGACTGAAACCAGGGGCGGGGCAGAGCCACCCCCGAGGACCCCTCCATCCCTCGGGGACTGCCCCAATCCTGTCCAGACTCAGGAGGACAACTGCATCGGGCCCTGTGAAGAGCCTGTCACCCACACCAGCCCCAGCAGGCAGCAGCTATGATTGGGCCCCTGGGACAAACAGGTCTCAAGCAGCGGTTACCTGGCTGGGTCATGGGCTGGTTGGGGCCGGGGTGTGGGACAGAGTTCAGTGTCAAGGCCTCTAAACCACCCAACGGTTCCATCCCCACCAACCTGAGCTCCTGGAGCAGGCGACCTCTCCCCACCCTACCTGGTGAAACACACCCCTCAGCCTGGCACCCCCTCCACCGAGGCCAGGCCTTTGCCCACGCTGTCATGCTGCCCGGAGTGGCCTCCTCTGCCACCCTTAGCTACCCTCTGCTCTGAGAATTCTCCAGGCTGGAGAAGACGCCCCTCTCCTGCACCCCACCCTGGCAACAGCACCCTCTGCTTACCTCCCAGAACACTAAATCCCACTTGACTATTCTCAAGGGCAGAGAACCACATCAGAACCACCTCTCCTCCAAACTCAGCATATCAGCCTCCTCTGCAGGGGATGGGGGGCAGGAGACCACAAGGCAGCCCAAACCCACAGGGTGGAGGGGACCCTCCCGGCATCGCTAGTCCTGGCCCCTGGCACAAGCAGGTCTCCCAGTGAGATTCAAGGGCATGGGCCGCGGTTTCCATGCCTTCCCAACAGTCACTCGACAAATATTTGCCAAGTCCCTGCCAATGGCAGGCCGAGGCTGAGATGAGAAGGCCCTGCCTGTGGAATGCATCGTCTGGAGGCAGGGGGACACAGCCTGTCCATCCCATGTGCTGCACACGGGGTCGTCTGGCCTTGCCTGGAGCAGGGTGACACCGGAGCTGGCATCTGGGAGGGGTGGTGGTGGAAACTGCTCTCATTCTGGGGGATCCTGCCTGGTCTCAGCTCTGCTACAGACTGAATCATGTCCCTTCCCCAAATCCATAGGTCGAAGCCCTAACTGCCAACACGCCTGCATTTGAAGATGGCACCTTTGGGAGGTGAAGTTCATCGAGGTCATAAGCGTAGAATCGAGAAGGCAGCCATCCGTGAGCCAGGGAGAGGGCTGTCACCAGAACTCGACTCTGCTGGCACCCTGCTCTTGGACTGCCAAGTCCCAGAACAGTGACGAAATAAACATCTGCCGTGTAAGCCACGCAATCTATGGTATCTTGTTGTGGCAGCCAGAGCTAATGCAGGACTAAAACACCATCCATGCACTGAGCCTCCTCCACGGGAGCTTCTCAACGGGACCTCCCCGTGGACGCAACTCGCACAAGCAACAAGCAGACACCTCCTTCAACACAGCCACGGATGGAAGCTCCAGCTCTCCTCTCTCCATCCTGGGATTCACCCTTGACCTCTTCAAAACCACTCTGCACCACCTTGACCCTAACTGACACAACTGCAGGCCCCTACAAGGCTTCCTTGGGCCCTGGCAGTCCAACCCTGACTGCTCCCGGGCCTCCTAGGGTGGGATGCTGTCCCCACTTCCTACAATCTAGCAAACTGGGTAGTTCCCCCACCTTTGGCTATGTGTCAGCTTCCCAGGGCAGGAGTTTGCTTGTGTAGTTCCCTGCTGTGTCCCCTGTCCCTAGGACAGGCCAGGCCCACAGTTCGTGCTCAATAGTTGTTTGTGGAATGAATGATTATTTCCATTCCTTCCGATCTTACTCCCTTTTGGGTGTGGGGGGGACAGGGACAGGGTGTGTGTGTGGGGGGGGCCTACAGTCAGGGGCCCACTTGGGGCTCAATGTCACTGAATTTCAAATTCCCAACTCACACTGCTGCCATATCATGCCACGTGTGGGAAGGGGGCTGGCAGGACGATTCCTGGGAGAAGCTGCCAGCTCTTTCTTTGGTGAGAGAGCTCTGGGCGGAATTCCCCAGCCAGCAGAGGCTGGGGCAATAGATTTGTGCCCCATGAGCGACTATCAAAGGCACATATGTTTCCGACTGACTTTCAAGGGAAGCGGTGAGACGGCCATCGACACGTGCTATGGTCTGAATGTTTGTATCCCCCCCGAAACTCATATGTCGAAACCTATCAGTAGTATTAAGAGGTGGGGTCTTGGGGAGGTCACAAAGGTTCTGCCTGCATGAGTGGGATTAGTGCCCAAGGGAGCTTGTTTGTCCCTCTGCCATCTACGAGGAACAGCCCCATACCGGACACCAAATCTGCTGGCACCTTGATCTGGGACTTCCCAGTCTCCAGATCCGTGAGCAATACGTTTCTGCTGTTTATAAATTACCCACTCCAGAGCACTTTGTTAGAACAGCACAAATGGATGAAGACACGTAAACACCAGTTAAGGGAAACCATCAACGCCAAGTGTAACAGGGAGCACAGGCCCAGGGAAGCCCTACAGTCCCTCACCCAGCACAGCAGGGGGCAGCTACACCCAGCTGCTTGGGTGACCCACATGACCCAGACCCATTCAACCCCTCTTAGGGCTGAATGTGAAGGTAACCTAGGCAAACGCTTTGCTAGCCAGGAACAAAGTGATATCTGACTGTGGAGGTCCTTCTGGTGGCATCTGTGTATATATTTTTTTCTTTTTTGGAGACAGGGTCTCACTGTATTGCCCAGGCTAGAGTGCAGTGGCATCATCATAGCTTACTGCAACTTCAAACTCGTGGGTTCAAGCGATCTTCCTGCCTCAGTCTCCTGAGTAGCTGGGACTACATGTGTGTGCCACCACACCTGGCTAATTTACCTATTTTTTTGGTAGAGACAGGGTCTCACTATGTTGCCCAGGCTGGTCTCTCACTCCTGGCCTCAAGTGATCCTCTTGCCTCAGCCTCCCAAAGTGCTGGGATTACAGGTGTGTGCCACTGCCTGTATATATTTTAATTACATGCACATTTAATTCTCTGACCCCACAAAGGCTGACATTAAGCCCACAGTGGATCATGGGATTAGTGACAGCCGCCCCATCTCAGTCTGCACCTGCTGTGCGCCAGTGCCCGGCAAGGGCGCAGACAAGCTTCACTTCATTCCTCCTCTTGACAGTTCCTGAGGAAGAAATGGGTCTTCCCGCCATTTTGTGGATGGGACTGAGGCCCAGAGAGGTGCCGCCAAAGGCAGCACCATGCGGATGGTAAAGGGCAGGCCCTGGTTTGTACAGGCAAGGGTGTAAGGCAGCTGCGACTAGACCCATTTCACAGATGGCAAAACTGCTGCTCAGAAAAGCAAGTCAGAGGCAGGACGGGAACCCAGGACAAGCCAAGTCCAGAGCTAGGCAGGTCCTCTCCAGAAACAGGGTCTACTGCCTGCCTGTGGACCCCACCCCACCTTAGGGTTGAGGTGCTGTCTAAGGATCAGACTGGGTGGTGCTCTTTCTGCCCAACCCATCCCCAGGAAGGCCTTCTTTCTCCCCACCACCACCACCTCCAGGAATGAGCAGTCTCCGCCTGCTGCCTCTCCCTCTTCCCTCCTCCCACTCCCTCCTCGCACCCTCGGCAATCTGGCCTCCGCAGGCTGTAGCTTCAGCTCCTTGGAGAGCCCGGCAGCAGCTCTGCTCTGTCCTCATCGAGCTCCAGGCCCCAACCATAAGCCCACCTTCCCTTATAGCCCACTCTCCCCGTGTGTTTCATAGCCACAGACATGGGAGCAGCAGCTGAGGGTGGAACGGCAAGTACAAAGGCCCTGAGGTGCCACTGGTGCGATGAACACAAAGGAGGCTGCTGGGGCTGGAGGCAGGGCAGTTATACTGGGAATGGGGCCTGCTGAGCTGTGTGCTAGGAGACCACGCAGGGTGTGGCAAGGCATAACATCTAGCCCTTTTGGTGGCTAGGGAGGGAACAAGAGGCCTTGCTATGTTGTCCAGGCTGGAGTGCAGTGGTTATTCACAAGCACAATCATAGCTCACTGCAGCCTCAAACTCCCAGGCCCAAGAGATCCTCCTGCCTCAGCCTCCTGAGCAGCTGGGACTACAGGTGTGTGCCACCACACTTGGCTAAGCTTTTGAATCTTATTGTGCTAGAGGCTCCAATCCCTTACAAAGCTTCTCACCCATAATTACACTCCCAGAAAACGTCTATCTATAATGGTACTCGCCCCCTGACATCAGTCTTCCCATCTGTAAGGTGGGCTAAGACCAGCAGCCACCTCATGAGGCTGTTTCGACGATTAAACAATCAAATAACATGGGCAGGTGGTGCCCAGTAATGCCAGCTGTTATGATTAGTGGTGTCCCCTCAGTCTGTCTCCTTGGCCCCCTCCCTGAGAATGAGAGATATCTTCCACCTCTCACTATCTCCCAGAACCTTGCACGTTTCAAGAACCTTAACAAGCAGTACTCGCTGAAAGCGCCCCCAGAGTCCTCACAGCACTGCACAATCAATCACCCCAGAAACAAGCTCTCCCATAATCCTTACGACACCAGACAGTGGGCATTGTTGATGTTGGCACTGCTGCCATGCGCACTGGATCATTCTCTGCAGTGGGGGGCTGCCCTATACTGTCCTATGTTGAACCACATTCCAGTCCTGTAGACCCGTTTGACGATAGTAGCACCCCTACTCCCAGCAATGACAACCAGAAATGTCTCCAGACATTTCCCAATCGTCTCCGGAGGAGGCAGGATCCTCACCGCCGCCCCCCCCCCCCAGCTCTGCAGCCCCAAAGGCACTCCAGAGGAAGGCATTCTGGGCTGAGGGGACACACAGGCGGCTGGGGGCCGGCACAGGCCACCCGCAAAGGCTGCTGTTATAGCTTTCTGAAGAGGGGAGAGGGGTGATTGGCATGTGGCTCCAGAGCCGGGTATGAAGGAAGGCCTCGCATGGCTCAGTTTCCTTGTGTATCAAATGGTAATGACAATAGGCAGGTCTCGCTAGTCACGGGCTTAAATGAGTTAAAATGTGTCAAAGTGCTCAGAGCAACCCAAGAAGGGGGAAGAGGTGATTAGGGATACAGAGGACCCAAGAGAGGGACCGGAGTGGCATGAACACTGCCTCTGTGTTTCCAAGCCTGGGTGCCCCACCCTGGCCTGGCAGGCTCTCCCTCTCCCTCTCTGGCTCTGGCAAGGATGCAGGTAACTCCTCTGCAGGCCTCTCTGGGGCAATCCCCAACTCTCTCCAAAGCCCCTGCCTCCAGGCTGACCCCTCTGATAGATCCTGTAAGACTGACTCAAACTAAGATCTCCTCAAATCCCAGCTCAAGAACCTGCTGGGGCTCTCCGATGCCCTATTTCAAAATGCCCTGGATGTGGGCCAAAGGCTCTGAACTTTCATGCGGGAGTGATGGGGAGATGCAGGCAACACTGAGACAGGACTTCCCTTCCCTGCAAATGGCACTAAGGATCTCTGTCTCCACCCTAGGGTCATCCCTCACCCCTTCCCTCCAGAAGACAAAATGTTTAGAGCAATTTAGCCTAAGATTGGCGATTATACTCAACAAAAGGTGTGAGTGTGTGGGCTCCAGGAACACTGGCCCCTCCCCTGCCCCAGAGCCACCCCCAACCCCCAGCTAATTTCTTTCTTTCTTTCTTTGAGACAGTCTGGCTCTGTCACCCTGGGTTGAGTATAGAGTGCAGTGGCACCATCGCAGCTCACTGCAACTTCCAACTCCTGGGCTGAAGTGATCCTCTTGCCTCAGCCTCCCAAGTAACTGGGACTAGACGTGCCGGCCACCATGCTTGGCTAATTTTTTTCCATTATTGGTAGAGATGGGGTCTCGCTCTTGCTCAGACTGGTCTCCAACTCCTGATCCCAAGTGATCCTCCCACCATGGCCTCCTAGAGCGCTAGGATTACAGGTATGAGCCACCAGGACCGGTCATTCATTTCCTATTATTCAGATCTTAGCTCTCCTTGGAAGCCCTCCCTGACCACCCAGTGGAAATCTCTCCATTCCCTACTAGCGCACTCCAGCTTCACCAAGTTATATCATCTCTGTAGACGTAAGAGCTATCTGAAGTTATCTGGACCGTTTGCTTGTCTGAGGATGGTCACCTTCACTAGCACAAAAGATGCCAGAGAGGCAGCTGCTCCGGATCTGTTACTCAGGGCTGCTTCCGAGCCCCCAGCAGGGAGCTGGCCCCCAGCACTGAAACAAAACTGTCTTAATGGGCCATCTACTTGTTGCACTTGCCTCACAGTGTGGGTGCTAAGTTCCCACTGAAAAGCAGTTATTATGGAAGCCTCTGACTCTAGCTCCAGGCCAGATCCCCTTCCCTGCCATTCGCATATCTGGGCCAACTCCCAACAGTCTCTGCCCCGTTTTAGCTGAGTGACCGGATGGTACGCTCCCCCCCCCACCCCCATCTGTGTGCACCAGCCCCAGCAGCCAGCTCCGGACCAACCAGGCAGGGAGGATGGTCTCTTTACATGGGGCTGTGGGCCCAATTCCTACTCCTCCCAGAGCCAGGAGACCACCCATAGAGGGGAGAAGGATAGGACCCAGGTTAGGTGGGGATGGGGGGGTTATCCTGGGAACTACAGGGACATAGGGAAAGGGGGGAATTAGGGTGACAACACATCATTAAACCCAGAAGAACTGGCTGACACCACTTGACCCAGCAGTTTGCAGCTCCTGCCTCAGGTGCTACAGATCTCAAATCAAAGTCTCGCGGACACCCTGGTAACAGCCTTGCAATTAGCCCGGAAAGAAGGAACAAAAGCCGGGCAGTCCGATTGGGGGCCAAACCACCCAGGAAGGGAAGCAAAATCCAGCTCCAATGCCAGCCCCATCCTCATGGTCACTTCCCATGGCCAGTCCACAGCTCCGTGACCCCTGACCTCCTGGCTCCCAGAAGAGAAATGAGGGAGAAGGGGTGACCAGGCCTGTGAGAAAGATGCTTCCACTGTTCCAGTCCCCCGGGACACCAAGGAAACTGTCTGTCCCAAATGGGGACTGACCCATCCCTTGGGATGGGCAGGAGGAAAGGCCTGGGAATCTGGAACAACGAGGAGCTCCTCCAGCTGTGCCCGCGGAAGGCCAACCAATTTGACTATGGGTTTGAGCTGAGGGTCAGTCAATCCCAGTTCAGCCACTGTCTAGTCACATGACCTGGGACAAACCATGCCACCCCCTGAGCCTCAGCTTCCTTGTCTGGACCACAGAGGCCTAAGCTGACCCGGTGGTGGTGAGCCATCAATGAGCTCATCCGACCAGCAAGCTCAGCACAGGGCCTGGTCTAGGACAAGCACCCCAGAGGTACAGTCCTGCGGTGGGTAAGCCCAAGGGCTCGGCCCAGGGTGTGGGTGCCTAACTTGATCCCCTTAACCTCATCTCTGCGACCTGCCTTCACCCCATCAAGAGCCTCCAAACCATGATTAACACAGCTTCATATGCTCAGCTCCCTAATTCTTCACCTCCAGGGAGGGGGCTCACAGAACTCAGGCTCAGGGAGCTGGTTCCTGGGATGCCATGGCATACCACAGTAGCTGTGAGGGCCCATCCCCTAGGCTTGAGCCTCCAGGCTCTGGTCACACAAAGTAGAGACAGAATCCAGGACCCTAAGACACTCAGGTAGTGTCTGTTGGGCTGCCTCCTGCAGATATATAGGGAGGCAGTGGGCGAAGGCCATCCCGGCGGTAAACAAGACGCCTGAGCTAGGTGTTCCAGATTGTCTCCAGCTGCCCACACAAACACCCACTGGCCAGCGCCTTTGAACAATTGGCAGAGGCTTGCCCAAGGGGTAGGTTGAGGCTTCAGGCATAACGTGTGGGGAGAAAAAGGAAAACCCCTGGGTTTGACCCTGAGCTAACACTTGGAGGTGGGGGGGCACATCTTGGCATACACATTTTGGCCACACTAGTTTTTCACATCCCACTAGCCTGGCCCAATGGATCTGCCTGCCCCGAATCCCAAAACTCCTACAGTAGTCCCTCGCCTTACCTGATCGCCCCCAGATTTGGCCTTCCCCCATCTCTCTGTGCTCTGACCTCATGTGACCCCGGCAAACATCTCCGGGATCTCCTATTCGCCCCCACCCGAACTAACTCCGCCCACACCCACCATGCCCCACTTCCTGGGCTTCTCCTCAGCCGCCCCCGGGCCTGTAACTTGACCCACCCACCTCCTCCGGCGCCCAAACAGTACCTGCAGGCCCGGCCCCTCCCCGCCCCCCTCCGGGCCGTTTCCCTCCGGCCGCTCAGCTCTCCTCTCCTCCCCCACTCGGCCAGCCCGAAGCCCGACTCCTCCTCCCCCTCCCCCTCCGGCATCCCCGGGAAGCCTCCACACTTTTCCTCCTCCAGTCCCCCAACGTACTGGGACCCCAGGCACCTGCCGAGGCCCGACCTGGCCCCCTCCCTCGCTGGGAGTGGCGGTGTGAGTCCGGGCCCAGGCCCGCCACCCCAAAACCCCGAAGCCCGGTCCGGGGCTGGACGCTCAAGGCCGCCCGCGGTGGCCGGGCCTCCACACACTCGCGGGCCCGAGCACAGTGCAGGCTGCGGGCCCAGCTCTTCCTCTGTCCGAGAAAACCCTCGGGCCCTCCCCCCGCAGCCCTCGGGGCGCCCCGGCGGAAGGAGGCCGGAACCGGGCCTGGGGCGGGCAGCCTCACCTGCGCCGTGGCCGCGCTCCGGGGGCTCCCGGCGGGCTCCGCAGCGGCGGCTCGGGCCGGGCCTGGGCCCGGGGCGCGCCCCCCTGCGCCGGGGCCTCGGCCTCCGCCTCCGCGGCCTCCGCCTCAGCAGCAGCGGCAGCCGCGGCGGCCATTCATTGTGGGCCAGGCCGCCCCAGCCGAGCGCCGAGCGAGCGCAAGCCGCGCCGCCGCCGCAGCCAGGCCAGGGAGGAGCGGCCGCAGCCCCGCCCGCGCACCGCCCTCAGGTCCCGCCCCCTAGGCAAAGCCAGCCGAGCTTCGAGCGCGCCCCTTCTTCCCGGCTCCGTCTCCTCTCTACGCCCCTGAGGATCCTGTCTTGTACGTTGGATCCGCTGAGTAGTTCGAATCCCGACCCCGCCACCTTCTAGTCCCAGGACCTTGGGCAAGTCGCTCTACCTTTCCGAACTTTAGTTTCCTGTAAAACAAACAATAACGACTGCTATTTACCGTGCCCGGCACTGTTTTAGGCTCTTTATGGGAATTAGCTCGTTTAAATTTTACAGTAACATTTTTAGGTAGAAACTGTTTCACACACACACACACACTTTATAAAAAATAAAGGGAGGCACAGAGAGATGAAGAAACCTGATCAAGATCACGCAGCAAGGAAGTGATGGCGGGTGCCAGGATTTAAGCCTAGGCTCTAGAAGCGACAATAAAAGCTAAGACTTTTATGATGCTTATCGGATGCCGGGTTCCGTTAACATTTTACTTGCGCTAACTTGTTTAATTCTCACCACGACCCAGTAACTAACATTAAAGAAGTTCTTCCCATCTTGAGAATGAGTACAGAGTTAAGAAAAAGTAGCAAGGTGAGCTGAGACTCGAACCCAGGCAACCGAGACCATTAAGCTCTTCTGCCTTCATGCACCGGTTAGAACATACTGCGTGCTTACTATGTGAGAGTGACTGCTTTGCACACCTTCCAGGTATTGTGTGATTTAATCTTTGCTCTACCTTGTAAATTAAGATTGTTATTTAAAAGGTAAGGAAAGTGAGGCCCCGAGAGTTTGAGTAACTCGCTCAGAGCATGTGGTGTGACTGAGATTCAAACCCAGTAAATTCAATTCCAGAGTCTTGAGTCATTCTTGCAGGGTGCTCTGAAATAATGTGTATATAGAACCCAACACACAGAAGACAATCAGTAGATGTTGGGTTTCTCCGCTTACCGCGCCTTTTCTGAGCCACAACTCCATCTCTGAAATGGGACCAGTGACGTGTTCTCTCCCAGGGGAGTCGCTGTGATTAAGGGACCCTACACAGCATGATCAGCGCGCTTCCTTTTTGCTATACATTTTGATCCTGGCCCCCAACCGTAGGTACCATCACTGATTGGCTAACTACTGTCATGTGATTCGCCCACCCACTGTGCCAACATGGCGGCGCACAGGTCCTAATTTGGGAAACGTGCACTAAAGACTAGTTTGGTTTTCCGTGTCACGAAAGAAGGTGAGGAGGAGCTGGGCGGCACGAGCAGGGATCCGGACTGGAGGCGGGCCCGCACGAGAGCCTCCGGCTCCACAGGGGTCAGTCCCCATGAAAACGGGGTGGCGTCAGCTTATTGGGGCCGCAGCGTCTCCTTAGTCCCCATTTTACAGATGTGAAGGACACTCCTGGCCCCGTAATACAGCTCTCTGAACTTCTCTCTATGCCCTCCCCTCCCCCCCGAACCAGGCTTGGCCGGCAGAGGTGCCCGCGGATGTCCCATGCGAGAATCGTTCGGTGGCTAAGCCTCACTCTCCGCTCCTCCCGCAGTCTCTGTAGAGCTCGGTTTGCGGAGGGGCAGTCCCAAGGGCAGCTGAATCCATCAGCAATGGAGAACGGCACTGGACCCGGCGCAGAAGAGCGCCCACACGAGGTCCAGGAGACGATAGTCACCGAGGGGGCCGCCAAGATCGCCTTCCCCAGCGCCAACGAGGTCTTTTATAACCCGGTGCAGGAGTTCAACCGGGACCTGACGTGAGCAGGGATCAGGGGTCAACCTGGCTGAGGGGAGTGGGTCAATGAGGGTGAAGGGCTATGAGCTGATCATCTATCTCCTGCCAGATGTGCTGTGATCACCGAGTTTGCTCGCATGCAGCTTGGGGCCAAAGGAATCCAGAGTGAGTGGGGAGGTCCAGGCTCCTGGTGGGTGGGGGTCACACAAAGCTTTCTCCCTGCCTGGGCACCTCTTCCTGGAAACCCCAGAAAGGCTCCAGCTACATAGCAGGCCCTGGGCTATGCTCCCTCAGCCTTTCCCTAGAGTCTTTGGGAAGATTTTCTTCTACTAATCTCCTGTATTCTGAAGATTAAAGGGAAGTTTCTCAGAGGGGGA
Organism: Cheirogaleus major; assembly: GCA_963574435.1. Classification (NCBI taxonomy): domain Eukaryota; kingdom Metazoa; phylum Chordata; class Mammalia; order Primates; family Cheirogaleidae; genus Cheirogaleus; species Cheirogaleus major. The sequence goes on from CAUYPO010075973.1 coordinate 46,356, forward strand.
CTTCGATACCCCCTGACTTGTGCCTTTTGGGTGGCTGCAGTCAAGGTGCCAGGTGAGAAAGATGTGCAAAAAGTGGTTGTGGCCTTGTCGGAGCAAGAGGAGGAAAAGGTTGAACCGAAAGAGAGTGAAAACCCGGCCCCAGAAGACCAACCTCAAATAGCCGTCGTGGGGGAGATCTGTGAGGTGGGACCTGAGCATAGGAGGTGGCAGCTCTATAATTTAGTGGGTGACAGAGGGAGGAGGACTCCTGGAGGGGGAGAGCCATAGGAGGTGGGTGATGGGGGTTCCCTGGGGCCCAGAAGAGAATAGAGATTGAAATGTGAATAGGGCTCCCTGCTTACTCAACAGGAGGGCCTGCGGGTGCTGGAGGGCCTGGCTGCTTCTGGCCTACGTTCCATTCGATTCGCCCGAGAGGTGCCTGGACTCCGATCTGTGGTTGCCAATGATGCATCTGCCCGAGCCATGGATCTCATGCGCCATAATGTGCAGCTCAATGATGTGGCCCACCTGGTACAGCCCAGCCAGGCAGACGCCCGGTAGGTTCTGAGCAGCACAGCCCAGGACTGGAGCAAGGCTGCCTGGGGCCAAATCCTGACTCTATCATGTTCTCACTGTATGACCTTGGGCAAGTGACTTAGCCTCTTTGAGCCCTGGTTTCTTTGTCTGTCAAATGAAAACAGTAGTTTTACAGGGGTTGCTGTGCTGATTAAATAGTAGATAATGTGCCAAAAATAAGTAGCATTTGCATTTCCTCATCTGCAAAGGGAACAATAATAGTTCCCAGCCCATGCAGTTGTTTGGAGGATTGTGTGGTTAAATGTGTTAAAAGTCTATAAACTGCTTGAAACAGTGCCAGGCATGTTATGTCCTATATCAGTATTGGCTATTATTGTTGTCATTGTTATAGATGGATAGACTAAGGCCTATCTAAGGAACAAAATCATGCAGTTAATAAGTAGCCAAGCCAGGACGTGAACCTGGGAAGCTGGTCCCTGAGTTCACCGCACTGTAGAAGTTCACATGTGTAGGGAACAGAGCAGGTACCTGGTGCAGAAGGCTGAGGACCTGGCCCTCTTGAACCCAGGATGCTGATGTACCAGCACCAGCGGGTGTCAGAGAGGTTTGATGTCATCGACCTGGACCCCTATGGCAGCCCTGCCCCCTTCCTGGATGCAGCTGTGCAGGCTGTGAGTGAAGGAGGTGAGGCTGGGCTGATGCTGGGGTATGGAACTGGGCTTGGGGTGTTTGGAGGGTCCTCACTGCCCACCCCTCCCCGCAGGGCTGCTGTGTGTGACCTGCACAGACATGGCGGTGCTGGCAGGGAACAGCGGGGAGACATGCTACAGCAAGTACGGGGCCATGGCCCTCAAGAGTCGGGCCTGCCATGAGATGGTGAGGGCCCTGCCAGCTGGCCAGGGAGATCAGGGCTTGGGCTCCGAGTTGTCCCCCTCCCCCCAGTACACCTTCCTGCTCCTCAGACCCGCTCAGCTTCCCGCAGGCAGCCAGGGCCAGATCCATCCCAGGTAATTAATGACAAGCACATCTCTAACTGGCATAGTTCCCAAGAGCATGGTCTCCTAATCGTGGGCATTTTGGGGCAGGGGCTTTGTCCAGGATTAGAGTGGGTGGTTACATTATTCTAGTATTCTGTGTTACAACAACTTTAAAAAAAATTTTTTTTAAGGTAGTTTTTCCAGATCTGGGTTCAAATCCTAGCTTTGCTGGTAGCTCTGGGCAAGTGACTTACTTGACTTCGCCTTTCTGGGCCTCAGTTGTTTCTTTGATTTTTGTTGTTTGTTTGCTTGTTTGAGACAGGGTCTTGCTCTGTTGCCTGGGCTAGAGTGCAGTGGTGTATCATCATAGCTCACTACAAACTGCTGGGCTTTAGTGATCCTCCTGTCTCAGGCTGCTGAGTAGGTGGGACTACAGGCACGTACCACCGTGTCTGACTAATTTTTTCTATTTTTTGTAGAGACAGGTTTCACTCTTGCCCAGGCTGAACTCGAACTCCTGGCCTCAAGCAATCTTCCCACCTTGGCCTCCTAGAGTGCTAGGATTACAGATGAGAACTATTGTGTCTGGCCTAGGCATCAGTTTTTGCATCTGTAAAATGGGCACAATGATGCCCTGACCCTATTGGGTTGCTGTGGGGACTCAAGAAGGTTGGGACTATGTTGAGGGGCTGGGAAAGGAGGGGTCCTTGTGCTTGTTTCATAAGGGTCCTGTCATCATGTCAGTTTGGGAAATGCTTCCTTTCTCATGTTGGAGTCTCCTGGCCGCCCTGAGCAAGAAGGCCCCAGCAGTTCTGCAGCACCCAGTGTCCCCAGTTCTTGCCCACAGAGCCCTTGGGGGCCGGAACATAGGTCCTCGCCCACCGTACACACCACAGGGCACACTGATGGTGCTAATTGAAATAGGTTCAGGCACGGTGGCTCATGCCTGTAATCCTAGCACTCTGGGAGGCTGAGGTGGGCGGATCGCTTAAGGTCAGGAGTTCAAGACCAGCCTGAGCAAGAGCGAGACCCGTCTCTACTAAAAATAGAAAGAAATTAATTGGCCAACTAAAAATATATAAAAAAATCTGAAGTTTAAAAAAGATAGCATAGTGAAATGTTTAGGTTGTTTTTCCCACTGCTGAGGAAAAACGACAGTGAACAGTTTTAAAATTCCAAATCCTTGACACCTCGAACCACTACAATTCATTTGAAAATATTTTTTCATGCCAACCTATCTTCAAACCTTTGGTCTTTCCTATATTTCTCTCAATTTTATATATATAAAGAAGCTCATTGACTTATTATCTATGAGTCTGAAATGCCTTAGTGATAATTTTAGGAGTCTACATTTACTTCCAGAGCCTCCTGACTACTTGCAAAATACTGTGCGAATTGATGACTCCTTACATTTCTGATTATTTCATACTCTTGAGGTCT
>CAUYPO010075975.1:0-10208 GCA_963574435.1 Cheirogaleus major
ATGTTCTTTTCACAGACCCGGCCTTACCCTGTGGCGTGATCCTGGCCGAGTACCTGGGCCTACCCTCCGTGTACTTCTTCAGGGGCTTCCCATGTTCCCTGGAGCACGTGTTCAGTAGAACCCCAAGCCCTGTGTCCTATGTACCGAGATGCTACACAAGCTTTTCAGACCAGATGACTTTTCCCCAACGGATGGTCAACTTCCTCGTTCATTTGTTGGAGCCCGCTCTATTTTATTGTCTGTATTCAAAGTACGAAGAGCTCGCATCAGACGTCCTCAAGAGAGATGTGCACTTACCCGCCTTGTATCAGAAGGGCTCTGTCTGGCTGTTAAGATACGAATTTGTGTTTGATTACCCCAGGCCAGTCATGCCCAACATGGTCTTCATTGGAGGCATCAACTGCAAAAACAGGAAGGACCTGCCTCAGGTTGGTGGATTTCTTTCTTTCGCATTGCCCTCTTTCTTCATGGGCGGGCATTTTTCTTCTAGGCTCTGTCATCCCTTGCACGAGCCAACTGCCACCTGGAGGACTGCCTCAAAAAAGGTGGTAGGAAGAGAATGCTGGGCTGGGAGTAGCAGGGACATATTAGGAGAGCTGAGGGTGAGGATATACAGGGGCCTTTGAATGTAGACAAGGTTCATGCTTGGCAACAAATGAGATACGTTCAGATGGGCAATCTGGGGACAGTCACAGGATTATTATATAAAACGACCCAGTGCATAGAGAGGTGAAGGTTTGACCAAGGGGACAGGTCTAGGTCATAACCTGTTCTCTCAATTCTACCCCATGCTTCATCCCTGGGCCCAAAGCCAGGAGTCAGTAAACTATAGCTAGGAAGCCAAATCTGCCCAAATCTTCACTCTTCCCTCCCTACAACTTTTCCTGGCCTCTCGTTACTACCAATCAACTTTCTACCTGCATGAGATACACTTCCTTAGCTCTCACATAGCACCGAGGTTTGTGTGGTCTTTGTCTTTCCCTGACTGCTTGTTCCACTTAGCATAATGCCTTCCAGCACCATCCATGCTGCTACTAACGACAGACTTTCTTTCTTTTCTATGGCTGAATTATATTCCATTGTGCATATGTTCCCTCTGTCAGTGAGGAAGAAACACTCAAAGTGTTTTTTTCTATTCTCTCACTCAACAACCACCACCAACACGGAATACTTCTGTGACTAAATATGTGCGTGTTTTTCCCACACAGCAGCAAGCAAGCAATTCTGGAGCAGATACCAACTGGGCATCCTGTAATTTAGTTCTGACGCTATTTACTTGGCAACAGTGTCAAATCCCACAGGTTGAGGGCTCAGGGCCCAAGACTGGGCCCCTCACTCCACCAGTTACAAGTCCGGGTCTCCAGAAATTCTGACTGACTGGCTTCAAGTTGGGGTTCCGGTGACTCCTTCTTTGAGTTTGATTAATTTGCCAGAGTGCCCATAGAACTCAGGGAAACTTACGTTTAGCAGTTTCCTATGAAGGATATTACAAAGGATACAGATGAAGAGATGCACAGGGACAGTTATGCAGGCAAGGGAAGGGAGCTTCCTGGCCTTCTCTGACACGACACCCTTCGAGAACCTCCACGTGTGAACACGTGGAAACTCTCTGGAAACTCCCTAAACCCTGTCCTTTTGGGGTTCTATGGAAGCTTCATTACATAGGCAGGATTGATTAACCACCGTCATCAACTTAACCTGCAGCCCCTCTTCTGTCCCTGGAGGTTGCGGGGGATAGGGGTAGGTGGATGGAGAGGGGGCTGACATTTCCAACTCTAACCCAGCCTTGGTCTTTTTGGTGACCAGCCCCATCCCAAAGCTTCCTAGGCGCTTCCAGCCATCTAGCAACTCATTAGCATAGATAGATATCACTGTGGAATTTCTAAGGATTTTGGGATTTGTATGCCAGGAAACAAGGCCAAAGTCCAAATATATATACCACAGTATCACAGTACCATGTTTTCTTCATCCATTTATTTGCTGACAGGCACTTAGTTTGATTCTCTATCTTGACTGTTGTGAATAGTGTTGCGGTAAATGTGGGAGTGAAGCTATGTCTTCAACACACTGATTTCCTTTCTTTTGGACGTATACCCAGTAGTGAGATGCTGGATCATATGGTAGTTCTATTTTTAGTTTTTTCAGGAACCTCTATAGTGTTTTTCACAATGGCTGTGCTAATTTACATCCCACAACAGTGTATGAGCATTCCCCTTTCCCCACAACCTTGCCAATATCCGTTATTTTTTGTCTTTTTGGTGAAAGCCATTTTAAATAGAGTGAACCGAAATCTCATTGTGATTTTAATTTGCATTTCCCTGTTGATTAGTGATGTTGAACATTTTTCATATACCTCTTGTCCATTTGTATGTCTTCTTTTGAGAAATGTCTATTCAGGTCCGTCTTAAGTCTGTTTTGTGTTGCTATAAAGTAATATCTGAGACTGGGTAGTTTATAAAGAAAAGAGGGTTATTTGGCTAATAGTGATGCAGGGAGTGTCCCAATGGACTCAGCAAGGGAGTTCTAGGCTTTGTGCTGGAAAGAATGTGAGAGTGAGCCAACTAGCACAGGAAGTTTATTGAGAGACAGACAACAGATCCTACTCTACAAAGTAGGGATCCTTTCCTGAGCAGGAGTGAGACACCTTATGGGGCAATGGTAATGTCTTATTTATTTATTTGTTTATTTATTTATTTATTCAGAGTCTCACTCTCTTGCCCGGGCTGGAGTGCCATGGTGTCAGCTTAGCTACTAACAACCTCAAACTCCTGGGCTCAAGTGATCCTCCTACCTCAGCCTCTCGAGTGGCTGGGACTACACATGTGTACCACCATGCCCAGCTAATTTTTCTCTATTTTAGAGATGGGGTCTTTTCTCTATTAGTAGAGATGGGGTCTTGCTCTTGCTGAGGCTGCTCTCAAACTCCTGTCCTCAAGTAACCCTGCTACCTTGGCCTAAATGAGTGTAGATTACAGGCGTGAGTCAACACGCCCAGACTAATGGTAATGTTTTTCAATGTTCATAAACCCCCTATATGACCAGCCTTGTCTTGAGGTCAGGCCATAAAGGTTAAACATAAACTGCTGTCACAGAAAGGTAAGCACAGTTCCTGATGCATCCAGTTTAGGAATTCATCCACCCTGGGTGGTTCAGGCCTGCGATGTGCTGGTGACTTCCTTGTTTGGGGTGGTCAGAGTCTTCCCAGTCAAAATGGCTGCACTCAGGCTCTCTTGACCTTCCTTTCCTGCCTTATCCCTAACATTACTCATCCTACAGGCTGTACAAGAGGCATGGTGCCAGCATGTGCTTCAGGTGAGGGCTTCAAGGAGCTTCCAATCAAGGCAGAAGGTGAAGGGGGAGCAGGCGTGTCACATGGTTAACAAGGACCAGTAGGGAGAGGAGGTGGTGCCAGGCTCTTTTAAATAACCGGTTCTCGTGAACTGACAGAGTGAGAACTCACTCATTACCTCAGGGAGGTAATGCACCAAGTCATTCATGAGGGATCCGTCCCCATGCCTCAAGCACCTCTCATGTCCAACATTGGGGATCAAATTTCAACATGAGATTTGAGGGGGACAAACATCCGAACTATGTCCAGGTCTCTGGCCCATTGTTACATTAGATTATTTGTTTTTTTTTCTATTGAGTTCCTTATATATTCTGATTATTAATCCCTTGTTGGATGTGTAGTTTGCAAATACTTTCTCCCATTCTGCAGATTGTCTCTTCACTTTGTTGACTGTTTCCTTTGCTGTGCAGAAGCATTTTAGCTTGATGCATTCCCATCTGTCTATTTTTGCTTTTGTTGCCTGTGCGTTTGAAGTTTTATCCAAAAAGTCATTGTCCAGACCGATGACCTAAGGCATTTCCCCAATGTATTCTTCTAGTAGTTACATAGTTTCAGGTATCAGATTTAAACCTTTAATCCATTTTGATTTAATTTTTGTATTTGGTGAGAGATAGGAGTCTAGCTTCATTTTCTGCATGTAGTCATCCAGTTTTCCCAGCACCATTTGTTGAGACTATCCATTCCCCAATATAAGTGTGTGGCACCTTTGTTAAAAATGAGTTGACTGTAAATGTGTGAATTTTTTTCAGGGTTTTCTATTTTGCTCCATAGTTATGTGTGTCTGTTTTTACGCCAATACCATGCTGTATTAGTTACTATGGATTTGTAGTATATTTTGAAGACAGGTAGTATGATATCTCAAGCTTTATTCTTTTTGCTCAGGATTGCATTGGTTACTTTGGATCTTTTGTGGTTTCATTCAAATTTTAGGATTTTTTTTTCTATTTCTGTGAAGAATGCCACTGGTATTTTGATAGAGATTCCATTGGATATGTACATCTCTTTGAGTAGCATTGACAGTTTAATAACATTAATTCTTCCAATCCATGAGCAAGAGCTATTTTTCCATTTTTTTTGCATTCTCTTCAATTTCTTTCGTCAGTGTTTTACAGTTTTCCATGTGGAGACCTTTCACTTCTCTGATTAAATTTATTCTTAGATACTTCATATTTTTTGTAGCTTTTGTAAATGGGATTGTTTTCTTGATTTTCATTTTAGTTTGTTAGCTGTTGACATATATAAATGCCACTGTTTTTTGTATGCTGATTTCATATTCTTCAACTTTCCTGAATTCATTTGTCAGTTATAACAGTTTTTTTGGTGGAGTCTTTAGGTTACTCTAAGTATAAGATCATGTTGTCTGCAAACAAGGCTGATTTGACTTATTCCTTTCAAATCTGGATGCCCTTTATTTCCTTCTGTGGCCTAATTGTCTGGCTAGGACTTCTATATTGAATAAAAGTCATGAAAGAAGGCATCCTTGTCTTTTCCGGATCTTAGAGGAACGGCTTTCGATTTTACCCAATTCAGTATGATGTTAGTTGTGGATTTGTCATATATGGCCTCTATTGAGGTATGTTTCTTCTATAGCCATTTTGTTGATAGTTTTATCATAAAGGCATGTTGAACTTTGTTGAATTCCTTTTTCAGTATCCTTGAAATGATCATAGCATTTCCCCCCCTTGATTCTGTTAGTGTGATGTGCGAAGTTTATTGATTCATGTGTGTTGAACCATCCTTGCATCCCTGTGAAAAATCCCACTTGATTGTGGGGAATGATCTTTTCAATGTGTTTTTAGGTTTGGTTTGCTAGTATTTTTTTGAGGAGTTTTGCATCTATATTCATCAATGATATTGGCCTACAGTTTTCTTTTTTTGGTTGTGTCCTTTCCTGGTTTTGGTATCAGGGTAATGCTCGCCTTGTAGGATGATTTTGGAAGAATTATTTTTTTTTTCTTTAATGTTTGGTACAATTCAGCAGTGAAGTCATCAGCTCCTAGGCTTTTGCTTGATGGGAAACATTTGATTACTGCATTGATCTCATTATTTGTTTTTGGTCTGTTTAGGTTTTCTATTTCTTCATGGCTCAATCTTGGTAGTTTGTAAGTATCAAGGAATTTATCCATTTCTTCTAGGTTTTCCAATTTGTTGGAGGTATAGTTGTTCATAATAGTCCCTAATGGTCTTTTGTATTTCTGTGGCATCAGTTGTTAATGTTTCCTCTTTCATTCTGATTTTATTTATTTGGATCTTTTTTCTTTGTTGGTTACTCTAACTAAAGGTTTGTCAATTTTGTAATTTTATCTTTTTCAAAAACCAACTTTTTTGTAGTGTTTATTTCATGTCAACTTAATTTGTTTCTGCCCTGATCTTTATTATTTCTTTCCTTCTACTAATTTCCTTCTACTAATTTGGGTTTGGCTTGTTCTTGCTTTTCTAGTTCCTTTAGGTACATTGGTAAGTCATTTCTTTGAAATTTTTCTACTTTTTTGATGTAGGCATTTATTGTTATAAACTTTCTTCTTAGTGCTGCTTCAAAACATCTGGGGCTGCCTCACGGCCCAGCCTCCTACCTCCATCATCAGGAGGGACCACCAGCAGGTAGCCAGGGGGCTTCTCTGAGGGCTAACTTGAGGCAGAAATGACCAGGGCAGCCCTCTGAGGCAGCTAATCTATATAATAGATTTTGGTATGTTGTGTTTCCATTTTAATTTGTTTCAAGAAAATTTTAAATTTCCATTTTAATTTCAGGAAAATTAAAAAAGTTAATAAGCAAAAGTTATTTATTAATTTAATAATTTATTATTTATTTAAAGCTATTCTTATTACAAAAAAATCTTTGACATAAGAAGAAAAAATGTCGTTTTTGGTATTGATAGTAGCCATCCTAGTTTTGCAGAAAGAGTTGTATTTAATTATATGGAAAAACCAGACGGTAGTGAATGTTCTTTTTGAGCACTGTGAACCTGTATCTGGTGTTTGACCTCATTCATATCTCAGTTATATTCACAACATGTCACAATAGAGAACATTCTGTATTGTGATATGTAATTATCAACTGATAATTATTAGGAATTAAATTAAAGGGATCAGAATCAAGGTTATTTTGTCAAATAATCAGACCATTTGAACACTATGAAAAAAAATGTGCACTTTGGAGTGATAGAAATGTTTGGACCAGACAGAGGTGGTAGTTTAGAAACTTTGTGAAGCTGCTGAATGCTATGGAATTGTTCATTTTAAAATGGTTAATTTATGATATGTGACTTCAATTCCATAAATTATTCAAAAAAGAAGATACATCACAGATCATTAAAAAACAAAGCCCTGACTTATACTTAAAAAATACACTCCTCATTAGGTAAATAACACACTCAGGCAATACATAAAGTGAATACAAAACAAGGATAGGAAGACTTTGAAAACACATTTAACTTCAGAAATAATCCAAGAAATTCAGATTAGTATATGATGAAATTCTATTTCTCCTGTCAAACTAGTAAGCATGTTATACAGATAACCACTGGCCCAAGTATAAAACAAATACACATACATTTCTTGAAAAAACATGTGCAAAGCCTTTTGGAAACCATAACTTGTTGAACATTCCTTGCATAATGCTCTTTGGACCACACCAGATGTTTTGAGGGTCTTCTATGGCCTGCCACCCCAACCAGCCATTAAGGGCCCCCATGATCCTGTCTCACCTAGGGTCACTGGCCTTATTTTATGCATCTGTCTAGCTCTTGTCTTTCCAGCTACCATGCTATTTTTCCTCCCCACTCTATTCCCTTTTTCTAGCTTCTTACCCACTCGTCTTTCCTTTGTGTCACTTCCTGAGCATGAACCCTGCCCCAGAGAGGTGAAAGGGGAAAGGGCATCTCACTGCCTGACTGACACAGTGAAGGTTTCGGTAATTATTTAACAAGATAGGAACTTGTACTGGGAGTCGTGGTTCCAACGCTGGAGTGCTTTAGGAGGTGGTTCAACGCACTCACATTACCTTGTGTAAGAACATGAGATTCTAAATAGGTGACAAAGGGAGAAAATGTTCCACCACTCAGAGCAGTTCAAGTACAAGGCTGCAGGATGAAATATGAGAGTGCGTGCAGATGCCCGGAGTGTGGCCCTGAGTCACCAATAGCTGTGACTGGGTGTGTGACATGCATTTTCTAGCACAATCATTTCCACTTTCTACAATGATAGTAATATTAACCATACATTCAGGCTCTCTTCAAAACAACATGACTAGATGCCAACATTCTCTTTTTGAAGCAGCCTCCAATGAATTAATATTCAGATGGGTGGACTGTCCCCTTAGGGAGAGTTTGCACATTAAATTTAACGAGAGCCAACAGATACTGGCTGCTTACCACTGTGACAGGTGCTGCCCTTACACAGACACCAGCATGATCTGTGGGCCTACTTTGCAGATGATGAAACTGAGCCACAGAGAGGTTGAATGACTCACCCAAGGTCATGGCTCTAAGAAAGGGGAGGCCAGGATTCAAACCCAGACATTCTTTTTTAAATATTGAGATGTAATTCAATACTATAAAATTTACATTTTAAAAAGTATAGTTCAGTGGTTTTTCGTATATTCAGAGAAACGAGCAACCATCACCTCTATCTAATTCCAGATCATTTTCCTCACCCCAGACAGAAGCACCATGCCCACTGGCAGTCTCTCCCTCTTTGTCTCCATTCTCCCAGCCCTGGTCACAAATTTACTTTCTGTCTCTATGGATTTGCTTATTTCGGGTAGTCCATAGAAATGGAATCACAGAATATGTGGTCCTTTATGACTGGTTTCTTTCACTTAGTGTCACGGTTCATTTGTAGCATGAATCAGCATTTCATTCCTTTTCATGCCTGACTTGTACTCCATTGCACATATACACCACATTCGTTTCTCCATTTATTAGTGGATAGACATTCAGGTGTTCCCATGTTTCAGCCATGAAAAAATCATGCTGTTGTGAACCTTTGTGCACAATGAACCCCGGCACTTTGATTTATAGCCTGTGTGCCTAACACCCTCTACACTTGACTGCCTCCCTGTGCAGACAGGAAACTTCTTGGGAAATGTGCCGCCTGTGGCCTTTTGGAAATGTCATACTCAATGCAATGTGCCCAGGGGGGCTTCGACTAACATCACCTGGTCTCTCAGCCTGTATGTAGCAGACGTGAGTTGGTTTTGGTGGCTTTGGCTACAAAGTACCATGCAGCTGGCTGTTTCCTATTATTTGATATTAAAGATCCTTCATTGAACAAATGTCCATGGAGACCCTCTGTGTGCCTGGCCGCCTGCTGGGAACACGGCCCTAGTCAAACGAACGTGGCTTTGCCTGTGTAACAGAGAGGAAGATGATCAGTTATAAGCTGTGAAAATAATTTGAAAGAAAAGTAAAGGGTGCAAAGAGATGTGATGGTTGGCGCCTGGCAGGATGGGAGGAGCAAGGCTGGGAGCAGGTGGGGAGCAGTGTGCCAGGCAGAGAGATGGCAGGTGCGGCAGCAAGCCGAAGGACATGAGTCCTTTAACGTTTGGAACTGTGCATATTATCTCCCGTCACTCCTGTGTCTCTACTGCAGTAAATATGGGCAAGTGAAGTCCTAGGGTATGTGTTTTCTGAGTAAGTCTTTTGCTGACTGGCTTATTTCACTCAGCAAAATGTCTTCTGGGTTCATCCATGTTGTAGCATGTGTCAGAATTTTCTTCCTTTAAGGCTGGATAATATTCCATTGTATATATCTGCCACCTGTTGCCTATTCATTCATCTGCACATGGACACCTGTGTTGCTTCTACCTTTTCGCTATTATGAATGATGCTGCTATGAACTTGGCCCGACAACCTTGATTGATTTTTAACATTGAACCAGCCTTTCACTCTTGAGATAAACCCCAGTTCATTATAGTGTATTATCTATTTATTTATTATGTGTTTTTATATATTATGGAATTAGATTTGCCAAAATTTTGTTTAGAAGTTTTGCATCTATGGTGATGAGGGTCTGTAGTTTTTCTTTCTTTGAATGTCTTTATGTGATTTCAGAACTGTGGGAGTGCTGGTCTAATGGAGTGAATTAGGCAAAACCTCTGCTCCTGTTGAATGGACTAGACAGTGAGGAACTGGGATCATTTCTTCCCTCCATGTTTGGTAGAATTCATCAGTGAAGTCATCTGGACTGGTGGTATTATTTGGGGGAAAATTTGAATTAGAAATTCTATTTTCATGCAAAAGATTTAGGTTATCTCTCTGTGGGTTATTTATTTGTTCTTACCTAAATTCTGGTAGCTTGTGTCTTTTAAGGAATTTGTGCATATCATTTAAATTGTAGAATTTATTGTCAAAAATTTGTTGATGACATTCTCTTATTATCATTTCAACATCTGTAGACTCTGTGGTGATACTGCCTCTCTCATTTTCCTCTTTGGTAATTTATTTCTTCTCTCTCCTATTTTTTTTTTTTATCGTGGTCAGTCTGGTTAGAGCTTTAGCAAGTTAATTGATCTCAACGAAACAGCTTTGATTTCATTGCTTTTCTCATGTCTTTCTATTTTCTCGTCCATTGATTTAGACTCTGAAGTCAGCCTTCAGGGAAGGTAGATCACTCACTCCTCTCTTCATTTTTCAAAGACAATCATGTGAAAGTGCCCTAGTGGGCTAGGTAAATGGTGACTAAGCAAATTTCTACCAACAGGTGTCCTGAAGGAGCCATCTTTAGTTCCTGACTAGGATCATGCTCCTAGTTTGGCTGCAGAACCCCTCACTAAATGCTCTTAGAGTCTTACCTGACACACACGGATTTGCCCAGCCAGGAAGGTACCTAGGAGACCTGCACGGTGCAGTTCAGTCCA